>PVKZ01006544.1:0-33841 GCA_004027375.1 Macroglossus sobrinus | reverse complement strand
GCGCCTGAGGGGGGCGCGCGGAGAGGGCGCCGAGGGAGGGAGAGGAGCAGTGCCCGCGACCCCACGCGCCCCGGCCTGCAGCTGACAGCGCTGACGAACCCCACGAACACAGAGGGGCCGCGGCCACGTGACGGCCGCCCCCGCAGCCAGCCCTGGGGCACAGAAACCAATTCTCTTTAGTGCTTCGGTTGTAACATGCCCCCGTAGTGCAGCGGATTAAGCAAAGCCTAGCAGTTTGGTGGCATCTCGTATTCATCTCTATTAAGAATTATTTCTCGGCGGAATTACTCTTAAGCCTAATTTTAATCTGCCGCTGATTTAGGAACAGTTTGAGTTACTTAACTCTGAGCAAACGCAGGCGCCCTGTTCAGCTGTTTCAGACAAAACCATTCTGAGGAGTTCGGTTTACAGTCCGAGGGCAAATTTCACAGACACTAAAATTCCTCACTGAAAACTGATGACGCTCTCAGTCGTCTCTGCAGACTCCCCGGGATCCTGCGGGTCACCCACAGGCCACCCGCGGGCCACCCATGGGCACACGGGTGACGTCGGTTTCCCCACGGCCCGAGGGCAGTGAGCAGCCTGGACGGAGGGACGCTCAGGCCCGGGCGCGTGCCGTCCCCACGCGCGTGGCGGCGGCTCCCCGCCGCCCACAGCCTCCCGCTCACCTGCCAGGCGGCTGTTCACCAGGTTGTGCTCCCTCCAGAGCCAGAGCACGGCCTGGTCCGGGGTCTCCACGGCGGCCATGGACTCCTTGGCCATCTCCTCGAAATGCTCGCCGCACTCCCGGCACCCGAAGAAGCTGTGGACGTAGCCCCGGATGGCCTGCAGCACGGCCTGCGGCGCGTCCCCCAAGCCTGCGGGCGACGGGCAGCGTTGGCGCCGTGTGGCAGGTCGCCGGCGTGAGCCGGGCTGCGGGCACTGGAGCCACGGGGCCCGGGGGCCGTCCGTAGCCAGGACGGGCCGAGCGCCTGACGCGGATGAGGGACCGGCCCACGCGTCTGCACACACGGGGGACACGGCACCTTCCTATGCGCCTGCGGCCGCAGGCGATGCGGCTGGCTGCGGTGACCCTGCCAAGCGTGCACGCCCGGCGCGGCCCGGTGTCTGCCGTGGGACCTGCCCGGGACGCACGCCGGTGTCCAGAAGCATGAGCCCCGGGGACCAGGACACACGGCTCCAAGGGCCCTCGGGGACAGCTGCACCCTCACCCAGGCCTCATGACCAGAGGCCCAGGCCGTGCCGGGGCCTGCCTGTCCTATGGGCGCGCTTGCCCCCCGCACAGAACCCCAGGGGGGACGGGAACAGCTGTTCAGAATCCGCAGGCCCGAGTGCGCACGTGGCCTCCAGGTGGGCCTTGGGCTAGACGCCGGCCCCTCCCCCCGCCGCTCCTCCCCGAGGAGCCGGGGCTCCTGGGGACGGAGGGCCTGGAGGGCGAAGGTGGACGGACCCGCACCCTTTTGCTGAAGGTGGACCCCCCCAGGGGAGGCACTCCAGCATCTGCAGCCACAGACGGGCCACCGTGGCCAGAGAGGACACCGAGGTTTCAGGAAGCGGACTCTTCCAGCTGCGGGCAGCATGCTAATCAGGGACCCTGAGCACACTGGGGGGGACGCGGGGGCCAGCCCCGTGCTAATCTGGGACCCTGAGCACACTGGGGGGGACGCGGGGGCCAGCCCCGTGCTAATCTGGGACCCTGAGCACACTGGGGGAGCCACCAGGGCCGGCCCCACGGCTGCTCAGATGCCTGACCCAGGGGAGCGAGGCTGCAAACAAGAGGCCGTGAGATTAACCACAGAGCAAAGGTCAGCGAGAAGAGACACGAGGACAACCAGGGGGCACGGAGACAGCTTCTGTGACTGAGCCTGTCTCGTCGGCCCTGCACAGTGGCCCCTTCCTGCACGTGCTGGTGCTGAGCCTGTCACGGTTCTACTTGCACAGGGGACAGTCACAGGCCCGCGAGTCAGAGCCTGAGGGACGTTCCTGCGTCCGTCAGCAGCCCAGGGGTCCCCACTCATTTCCCATCGTCATCGTTGCGATCCGAGCCGACCGGCTGCCTCCTGGGCTGTGTTCCCAGGAGTGGCCAGGTGGGGCCGGCGTGACCGACCCACGCGCACGGGGACAGGGCCACCCTCTGCAGCGGCAGCGGCGACATCTGCCGCACGGCGCGTAATCCTCCCTCCTGCCGCCCGGCCAGGCGCTGCGCACTCGCCGCCTAATCTCTCAAGTGGACGAGGCCGCGCGCCCCCACCTGGGGGGATTAGGGGACTTGCAGGCTTTTAGTCGATGGCTTAACGCGCAGCAAGGAGCGGAGACCCTTCCAAGACCTAATCCACGTCTCCGTCTGACCCAGTTCCCGGCGCGAGACGCGAGACGCGGGCTGCGGGGGCCGCGTCCTCGCCCAGGCGGGCCGGGCGCAGGGCCGGGGGCGCCGTCTGCCCCACAGCCCCCGTCCCTGGCTGTCACTGCGCCACCCTCCACTGCTCCCCCTCCCTCGGCAGGACTCCCTGAAGGAAACGCAGGGTCCCCGCCCCGGGCTCAGATGTGGCGACCGGCCAGCCGGCTGTGGGCCCTGCCGTGGGGCCTGGATTCCCCGGGGACAGCCTGCCGCACCCTCCGTGTGACTCGCCAAAGCACGTGCGGTTTGACAGCGCAGCTGCCCCTGCCCACAGGGAGAAATCCAGCGTCACCCAGAGGGCAGCGGGCGTGAAGACTTTGGGAGACGGCCACACGCCCCTTGTGACATGACCTGCTGCGCCCCCAGCACAGGTGGGTTCAGCGCCCCGCCTCGCCTCTGGGCTGCACGAGGCCCACCTGAGGGACAGGAGGCGACCGAGGCCCAGGCCCCGAGCGCCCCTTCCTGAGCGTGCCGCCCTGCGAGGCCACCGCGGCCTCGGGCCTGCGGGTTCTGGAGCGCCGGCCAGGGTCCCCCGCGGGAGCCGCCGGCCCCGGCCTCAGAAGCAAACACCACGACGGCCGCGTGAGCCACGGCCTCGGGGTGCGTTTGGGAGCCGTGAGAACCACACGAGAACCACACGAGAACCACACGATCTCACCGGAAAGAACACCGGACTGAGAGTCAGAAACTCCCCTGCAGGCTTCACGTAAACGTCAGTGAACACAACTGAGGAACAACTAACACGAGCGGCCACCCGGGCGGCCGGGCACCTGCTGGGCCGGGAGGCACGCACAGGCCGCGTCGGCTGCAGGCCTGACGTAACGTGGGCGGCTCTGAGTCAGCGTTTCCCGATTCTCAGCTGCGTGTCTTGCAGCCTCCCGTGGCCGGCGGCCTCCGAGGGGGCCCGCAGTCCCGCCTGCCACACTCGCATCCGCGTCACACCCTCCCCGGGCCTGTGGCTCACTAATGACCAGAACGTGCCACAGGGAGGGACGTCACACCAACACGGGCGCCCTGAGCCAGCTGCTGTGACTTGAGCTAGGATGGGACACGTACTGAGCAACAGCCAGCGAGGCCCTGCCTCCTGCCACCACTGGAGTGAGCTTGGGGGTCTTTCCAGGCGTGACTTTGGGCGGGATCCCAGCCCTGGCCGACTCCCGGAGCAGGGAACGGCTCGGCCGCCCCACCCCCGCCCCGCAGACACCGCGTCTACACGGCGCGGCTCAGGGGGCCCCTGGCACGGGGCGGGGGGACCACACACCTGCCCAGGGGCCTCAGCAGCGCCCGCTCGTGCCCCTCTGCGCCCGAGCTCCTGCGGGCCACACGTCCCGAGCCGGGCAGGTGGGGACCGGGTGACACAGACAAGACCTCGCCTCCCCCCCCCAGCAGGGGGCCGCAGCGGCACCGAGGACACGCTGCCTCACACACGGCAAACGAACCGCCGCTCGGCGTCTGACGGCACCCAGCAGGCGCCACGCAGGCGCCACGCGGGAGCCACGCGGGAGCCACGCAGGAGCCACGCGGGCGCCACGCGGGAGCCACGCCGCGGCCCCCGGGGCAGCTCACCCGTGTCGGCCAGCGCTTCCGGGTGCGCCCCGGCTTCCACGGTCAAGACGTGGAACAACTGCCAGAGAGAACACGTGTAACCCCTCAGCTCCGGGCGGCTCCCCTGACAGCCCATCCACCTGATGTCACTCGTAAGGAATATTCCGGAAATCTGGGGAGACAAAGGAAAAAACGATAAAAGGTAATTGAGTCACTAGAAGTGGTTGGTGACTGTCCCACACGACTGGGCAGGGGTCACACAGGGGGACACGTGTCGAAACGCATCAGTGCCCAGCAGGCGCACGGCCACGCCCCAGCAGGGACGGGCCTGGGCTGGCCATGTCACAAAGCTCCCGGGCAGCCGCAGGGCCGCGGGGACCCTCACGGGCCCGGGCGGCAGCCTCTGCATGCCTGACTGGACGTGTCATTGTAATCCGCTTTCAGGTGTAGACCTGAGATGAGTTTACTCGAAGCGGCCCCGGGCTGCTTGAGCACCGCCCCTTCTGCGAGGGGCGGGCTGCCCCACGCGCCCCCCGTGGACTGTCCTTCATCAGGACTCTGCACGAGGCCAACGGCACGGGGGGACGTGAAAGTCACACGCAACAGGGACAGTGAGAACTGCGGAGGGACACGGGGAGGCCCATGTCGTGGGCGTGAAGGTGTGTGCGCGACGGGCCGCGTGCACGGGCAGCTTCCTGCCCGCCTGCTGTCAGGGCCCCGCGCAGGGCAGGGGCAGGGCTGGGGCAGCCGGGAAGGGGCGCGCCTCGAGCTCCGGGGGGCTGGGCTCACCCGCATCTTGTTGTTGACCAGGTCGAGCACGGCGCGGTAGGGGATCCTGTCCAGCGGCAGGCTGGCCAGCCACTCCCGCAGCGTCTCCAGCAGCTTCCGCACCGGCGGCCGGCTGGGCAGCAGCTGGGCAAGGGCGGACCTGGTCAGAGCCTGTCCGAGAACGGGTTCCCCCACAACCAGACGGGGGGACGCATGCCCGCCCGGCCAGCCCAGGGCTCTGACCCGGAACTCGGCGGGGGTCTCCCAGAGACACACCGCTCCTCCCGACTCGAGGGGGGGGCCCAAGGTGCGGGTCGGGGGAGTCTCTGGCCCGTGCCTTCCCAGGAAGCCCGCCCAGCATCATCCATGTCACGGTCCCCTGCACGACGGCAGATGACACGGCCGCGTGTGCCTCACGGCCCTGCGGCCTCCCTCCAGACGGCGCATGGCCACCGCCCGCCTGTGACGTGCCCCTGCCGCCCCGTCCACCCGGGCGGCGGGGGGAGGCACGCAGGGCCGCCCGGCTTCTAGGCAACGCCTGCTGCTGGCCCAGCAGACGTCGCGCTCGCGCTGCGCCCCGGCCCGGAGAAGCGCTGTGCCCGGCGGCAGGGGGGACACTGCGCGTGGACGTCACCCCAGACGAGCAGACCGCAGGCTGCCGACAGCCACCGGCCTGCACCAGCGGCGCGCAGGCTCACGGGAGCAGCCGTCCAGCTCAGGTGAGCCCGTCCCCAGCGCTGTGGCGCCCCGGGCCAGGGCCCCCACGCAGCGGCCAAGCCCCGCCCACAGCACACCTTGGCGAGGACAGTGACGAAATCCTTCAGAGTCTTCAGCTCGGCCCCGGCCAGGGACCTGTGGGCGGCCAGCTCCACCCGCAGCAGGTAGTGCAGGCCCGACTCCAGGTCCGCCGTGTACAGCTTCCGCCTGCGGTGACACGTCCGGTCAGGTGAGTGCCCCTCCTCGCTCCCGCTCCCACCCCAGGGGGACCCTCCCCACAGGGCCCGGGGACACTGCTCACGGCCCACAGCGAGTGCCCCGTGGGCCGACCCTGCAGCCGTCCCCACGGCGCCTGCCCGGACAGCGTGCGTCCGGAAGGGACACTCGCCTGTCAAACTCTCTCCACGCCACGACTTCAGAATTGTCGTCTTCGTGTGGCTTCACGGGCGGCGACAGCGACTTCTTCCTCACATCCGGCAACGACTTCAAATAAGAGGAAAAAAACGATCGGAGAGGCTTTGCGCTGCGAGAGAGGGCGGGCAGGGCGAGGGCTGAGCCGGCGCTCGGGGCCGGCCGCTCTGCCGGGGTCCGAGCCACGGCCGCCCTGGTCGCCGGCGGAGACCGGCCCCCGCCCGGGCGCGAGCTCCGGTGTGAGCGGCCCGAGCGCCCCTGGCTCAGTGGGGACGGCGGGCGGAGCCGAGCGGGCTGGGCACCTGCCAGCGTCAGCTTTCTCCACTGCGCCTCCAACCTGGGAGCCTTCAGCCTCGTGGCCAGCTCCGGGAGGGGGTAGGGGGGCTCCTGGGCTCCATGCGCTTGGGTGAGCCCCGAGGGTGCACACAGGCCACCACCCCGCCACAGCTCAGGGCTCATGGGAGCGTCCAGGTTCAAACACGTTACGCCGCACAGGTGACTTTTAACATGAAACAAACGTCGTTTCTCGAAACAAAACGGCCACGTGTGGCCAGGGAGCCGTGTGGAGGGCAGCGCCTGGCTGAGCCTGGCATGGGCGGCCGTCCCGCTGGGCCCCGGGCACCCAGGAAGCGGTGCTCTGATGCGCGCTGCTCCCAGCGAGGAGCGGAGCGTGAGGGGATGGGGGTCTGGACCCCAGGCCTGCCCTGGGGAGAGGGCGGGGCGCTCGCCCCACCGGCCCCCACCCTGGAGGGCTGTCAGCACCCCGGCACGGCCACCCCACACTTACACGTCGATCAACCCATGCGAGCCGTTCGGGTAGATGAGGTAACAGGAGGGCACGGAAGCCACGCCCAGTCTCTCCAGGAAGGCCCCGTCCGCGTCCAGCGCTCTCCTCACCACCACGTTCTCGTAGGGGAGCAGGTCCAGGGTCACCTGGGTGAGGAGAGCGCGTCGCCGTCTCTGCACACAGCGCCCCCCGCCGGGCGCAGGGACACTGGGACCCGTGTCGCTCGCAGCAACCTCGCATCCGTCTCCTGTGACCAGGCCGCGCATAAACGTGACTGAACGCGACGGGACGCACGTCGAGGGCAGAAACCCGCCCCCACTCTGCAGCCTGACGGACGACCCGGGACACGCTGCCTGGGGGTCCGTACCAGACACGCGTCACACGGGCCACGCCGCCGGCCTTCGGCTCCCCCTGGTGCGCATGGGCCACGTGCCACACAGCAACGTGGCCCTGGTCAGCCACCCGGAGCGCCAGCGGGCTCTGGGCTGGCTGTTCCCTCCCGCAGGAGCTGTCCCCGGCCGGTCTGCACAGGCCGAAGGTGCAGTGCCAGAGTCACGGCGGCAGCGGGACCCCAGGAGTGGCATCTCGGGAGCGAGAAGGTGTGAAAAGGTGACCTGCAAACCCCACGTGCCTCTCGGAGCCACCTGTCTGACGTCTACTGGAGACACGCAGAACCAGCCAGGTCCTGCATCGGGCGTTAGCTGACCCTGACCCTGACCCCACATTTGCTGACCGTGACCTGCGTATGCTAGAGCAGAGCTGACCATGCCCGGGCCCCGTGTGGAGCAGCCTCCAGCGCAGGCCACACCTGCACCCTGGGTGGCCTGCACCCTGGGGAGCAGTCCCGCCCAGGTCTGTGCGTGGGGGCGCTGCTGAGGGTACAAGTGAAAGAGGGAGTCTGAGGCTGTGGGGAAGGGTCACATGAGAACTCTGCATCCTGCTGCTCGTGTCACCTCTGACCCGCCCACAGGGAAGACAGCAAACCGGCACCCCCAGACCCGGAGGGCGCGGGCGGTGTTCAGATGGCTGGCACCGCAGCCTTCCGCCCTGGCCGCAGGCATGGGCCCGCCCGCCGGGGGTCCACGGCCTCTGCCCTTCCCAGAGTTCAGAGACGCGAGCAGAGGCAGGAGGCGAGTGACAGGGAGGAGGGACGGGCCCCAAGAGCCGGCACTGCCTCCGGCCCCCAGGCAGATACGGAGCCACGGGGTCCCGTTACCCACCCAGGACCCCTGGGCCTCAGCCAGAGGCAGACACCTCAGCCTGAAAAGACGGGAGGGCAGCTTCCGACAGAAACGTGTTTTACAGAAGCTTAGACATGGCAGAAAGTTGACAGTTTAGTATATAACGAAGAAGAAGGCTCGACAACAGTGCAGAGAGTAAGGTAGGCGGGGCCCCTGCGCTCCTCCCCCAGGGACGGGCCGTGCGCCCCAGCCTGCTGCCCGCTCTTCCCCGTAGACCGGGGGTTCACCGGGTGACACAGCCCCCAGCACGCCCCGCTAGCAGCCCAGGGACCCACTCCCCACGCCACACGGATCCCGCCACGTGGTAAGACGAGAGGGTCACGACACGGTACCTCGCGTCCCACGTAGGAGCTGTTGCTCTCGAATAAGATGGCCACGTACCGACCCTCAGGGCGGTCGATCAGAGAAAGGACGTCGCGGGGCCTTCCAGGAAACACAAGAAGACGCCTTGAGTGTCCGAGAAGGGGGAGTCGGCCACCGCGCCCCGGAGCCCGGATCCCCAACACACACCCGCGTCCTACAACATCAACCCCCACCCCCGACACGCGCCGCCATGTTCACGGAGCTGCGCACCGAATGGGGTCCAGAGCCGGGCAGGCGGGGGGTCTGTTCCTGTCCGTGTGGTTCTGCAGGAAGTCAATCATGGCGCGCCTCACCGTCTGCAGCTCTCTGTCGGGCCCTGCGGGGAGAGCACGCCGCCCCACGGCGGTGTCTCTGCCGCGCCGAGCGCCCGTCCCGCCCCAGTGCACAGTCCAGAGGACAGTGGATTCACACAGCAGGAGATGACGTGGCCACACATGTGGGGACAAACGGGCAGCAGACGAATCTTGCACGCGTGCCATGGGGACAGGCCAGACGTGCCCAACACCACCCACACCAGGCTCTGAACAGGCAGGACAGACCCTGACATCGAACGCTGTCCCCTAGGTCTGGCCGGTCACTTTCTGGGACCTGATCTGGGCACTGGCTACCGGGTGGGCTCATATACAAAAATGCCTCAGATGGGTACGTTGAGTAAAACAAGTTTACTTTATAAAAAGAGCTGTCACCACCAGATTCGCCGAGGGAGGTGGAGCACAACACAAAAGCTCCCTGCTGAGGCAGGGCTCCCGACACAGTGGCACCCATGTGCAGGGTGGGGGCGGGGACAGCCCTGCCACTGAGTTTTCTAGTCTCCTGAAGCCTTTCTACTTGGATGGGCTTGCAGTGAGTCTAAGATAGTAAGGTACATCGCCTGAGTCCTTACCTTTAAAATTTTCTCCAGTTGTAAAGTCCTTTGTAAACGCTTTAAAATACTGCGAGGAAAAACACAGGACAAATAAGAAACGGCCTTGCCTGGCGTTTGTCAACGTTGAATCCTTAACAAACAAAATGACCCCTTCCCTGAGCTGTGTCTGGGTGACGTGCCCCTGCGCAGTGTCACTGTGACCAGGCGCGCACCGCGGGCGGAGCATGCGCTTCCCCACCCCCGGGTTGCAGTTCACCCCCCACCCCTAGTGGGAGACGCGGACACGGCCGACCGCTGGGCCCCGCACGCGCAGAGCTGTGGCTCACGGCTCACGGGGGGCGGGGGACTGCGTGGCGCCCGCCCACGGGGACGCGGACCGCGGCCCGACAGGGTGGGATGAAGGAGGCGACCCCCGAGCCGAAGGCGGAGGCCCCGGTGACTGGCTCCGGTCCCCTTGGGTCCTGATGGACAGGCCGGAGCCCCGAGGGGCAGGTCGGGGCGGGGGGCGCGACTCACCCGGAAGCTGGGGTAGAAGTGGATGTCGTAGGCGCTGCACACCTCGCGGTTCTGCTCCTCCGCACAGTCCAGGGCGGCGACCCGGATGGCGGCCGCCCAGTCTGAAAAGCAGGGGCAAGGCCGTCAGGTGACCAAGAGGAAGGAACCTCAGCCAGCGGGACGCTGTGTCTCCACCGCCGAGGACACAGCACCAGGCTTGCTGAGCCGCGGTCACTCCGGAGCCCGAGCCCCGCCGCCTCCTCGGGACGCAGGGCCCGCAATAGCCGCGGCCACCGCGGGGCTGTTTATCTAGAACATTCCCACACGCTCACTCAGTGAGAGCCAGTACCCCGCTCAGCTCAGACACGGGGTGACCAGTACTCTCCCACTCTGGGGAGCAGAGAGGGGGCAGTTTAAACACACACACATCCCTGCCTTTGAGAGTTTGTTGTGGAGCACCCCTGACGTGCGAACGAAGTGGAGACAGCAATGTCACGGCACCCCATGCGTCCCCTGCGCAGTGTCAGCTGCCGCCAGCTCTCCCCCCCACTTCCGGAGCCCCAGGCCGGCTCAGCCAGCTGGCCAGTCAGGCAGGTCCAGCACCGGGCACCACGGTCACCGGCAAACTGCGAGCACGGAGAGCAAGTGTCCCCCCAGGATCCAGAGCTGCCCGGGGTCTCACTTCTGACAGGGCTCGTCTGAATTGGGTCCCGATGAGGCATCGTCCGGGACCAGCGGACGTGTCCGCTGACCCCCAGCCGTGCACTGCTTGTGGGAGGGCCCAGCCCCCCGTCCTGCAGTCCCCGCGCCTGGGCCCCGCATGTCCTGTACACGGCGCGCCGAGATCCAGACTCGCGTCCCATTCTTTTGGGGAGGTGCTCCCCAGGCACTGGGGTGTGCTCCCACCAGGCAGGTGGGTGACCCTGGGCTGCCCCCCTTCTCACTGACCACCCCGAGCCCATGGTTCCCAACGGCCGCAGCCGGAGGGGGGTATCTCGCTGCCCCCTGCTTCCCTGAGGGGCAGGAAGCTTGCGCTGAGCCTGTGCTCACGGTGACCCCAGGGCATGGCCCAGAGGGGACAACGAAGCAGGCCAGTCCCTTGAGCCACCAGTTTCCAAGAACCGGGTCCAGCATCCTCCGGGCGACCCGTGGTCTTCTCTCTGAAACGTGTGTTCCCCTCGTCCGGGGCGTCAGGACTGCTGGCACCCCACCGCTGACTCCTACACTCCTCCCGGCTGAACCCGTAATCTGGTCGAAAGTCAAGTCAGTCTCCGGCCGTGCCGCCCTGAACGCGCCCGACCCCGTCTGGTCTCGGACGCTGAGCAGGGTCGGGCCCGGTCAGCACTTGGATGGGAGACCCCCCAGGGAGACCAGGTGCTGTGAGTGTTAAAAAAAAAAAAAAAGTCAGGTAAAAAGAGTTTTCTCTGAGTTCCGCTATGAGCTAAGATTTCAGAGCTCTCGTTAAAGATACGCCGGGGCGGGGAGAGGGGATGGGGACCACCACTAGGTGCTACGCAGCACGAGGGCCTGTATTCATTAGTAATTCAGTAATTGCTGTTTTTCTACCTAATGTACTTCTGTTTAATAAATAGTACCTGCCTTTCCTCCTGCGATTATCAGAAAATCAACCTGTATTTACGGACCGCAGGAGATCGGATTCAAACAGCAGCGGCGCAGCTGTGTCTGACAGTGAATGATCACCCGTGAGCACTGGTGGAACCAATGCGTGTCCCAAGGCCGTTTTAAATGGGAAGAAAATGTCACAGGCCCTCCTGAATCACCGGCCCCTCTCCCTGGAGTCTCGGGTCACACGGGCCGAGGGAGAAGTCGCTGCCCTCAGCGGCCACGCAGCAGACGGCCCGCGTGCCCGTGGGTGGCCGGCAGCGCTCTGGGGCCTGTCCCCAGCCTGCAGCACAGGCCTCACGGCTCCCTGGGAATTCCCGAGACACTCGTCCGTCCCGCACTCAGAACGGGAGCTCCCTCCTGCGCGGTCGGAGCGCGCCGGACGACGACCAGCAGCTCGGGGGCCGGGCCATGGGCCGCGGGGTGCCGCGCCGGCCCGAGGCGGGAGGCGGGCGCAGCACCGGGGGCGGCAGCGGGGTGCTCCGCAGGGCAGCACGCACCAGTGCTTCATGCCTCAGATCTTCCGTGCTGGGTGCTTGTTACTCTTAGGGCGGACGGAAGGGCAGTCTCGTGTCCAGGTGCTGGTGGCGACCGCGTCCGCGTCTGTGCCACTGCCCACTGCCACCCCCCCAGTTCTCCCTTCCCGGGGCTCCCGGTGTGCAGAGCGCGGGGCGGGCTGCCATGCTGCGGGGCAGTCTGGCCGCGGCCCGCTGGCGACGGCCGCTCTAGTGCTCTCTGGGTGGGACGGGCCGTCAGCCCCGCGGGGCCTCAGTGCCCCGAACGCCACCCGGGTTCCGAAGAGCCAGGGGCTCGGCCCCAAAGCCCAGCGTAGGGCAAGGCCTCGTGGCTGCCCCCCACACCCTGGCCACCACGACGCTGACCCTCACAGCCGCTCGTCATCCCCACCACACACCCCGCCAGCGCGCAGCACGCACAGGATCAAGTCTCCGTGTCCAGGTGGCTGGGGCTTTCACTCCCCCACCAACCCCCGCCCCCGACCCCCGCCCCATCAGCTTCGCACACGGCCACCCCTCCGAGGCCGGCCCTGACCCCTGCCCGGGCAGTGACGACGGGGAGACGAGCCCCTGCGGCCCCCTGTGGAACTAAGTCAGTTCACTAGCACTCGACACGCTCCCCTGTCACCCGCCCGAGGCTGAGTCACCTGGAGGTGCCACGGCCTGTCCCCTCCTCCACCGGCACGCGGCACACACCAGCAACAGGCGTGCCCGTGAGGACTCACCAGAACGCTCTCTCCCCTCTCCCCTACCGCCTCCAGACGAGACACCCCCTCTTCAAACCCAGTCCACGCCCGACGCTGCGCGAAGCACGCGCCCCCGAACCCACAGATGGTCGCGTGTGGAATAAATCAACCGTTTCATCAAACGGCTTCTTTTAAAAGCCCCTGCGTGACGTCTGTCTTCCTAACTGCACAGAAAATCAATTCTTCGGAGAAACAAATCTCCCTCACGCTCCCCACCCCAGGGCCACGGGCCGTCCCCGGGGGCAGGAGCTGTGGCCCACCGCACGGCCGCAGCCGGTGTCTGTGGGACGGGGTGGGGACACAGAAGAGCAGCCGGTGCCTGCTCGTGGCATCGCTTGTGACCCGCCTGGCCACCAGGCCGCCCTGTCCTCCTCGCCCGCCGTCCGGGACTGGGCACTGCAAAGCCACTCTGGTCCCGTTACTCCATAAGCTTCTCGTTGGGGTCCAGCCTCCAAAGCTCCATCGCCCCCGCATCCAGTAGGGGGACCCTGCCCTGTGAAATGCCACAGGGCTGGGGCTTAAAATCTAAGAGAAAAGAAACGCAGGTGTCCCCAGGAGTGGGCCACTGCCAGTGCCACCACAGCGGCGTGGAGGGCCAGGGCCCCGGCGGTGACAGCCCCGCTGCGGTAACACTGTCCGCAGATGTCCGGGAGGCACCTGTGTGGCTGGCCTTTGCTCCGAGCCTCTGACAGATCGTGCTGGGCGACCTGCCAGCGCAGGGGTCCCACACGCGAGTCCCCCCGCCCCAGTGTCAGGGCATAACCTCCAGAGGCCAGAGGCCCGACTCACGCACGCAGGACGCCGGTGCGTGCAGGATGCCGGTGCATGCGTGTCTAAGGCGCCCGGGTGGTGGTGTGAGAGGACCCGCGGCCACGGCCGGGAGCAGCTGATGGCAGGACAGACGTGGCCAATGCCACCAAACCTGGCGGGAGCACCCGAAGGCCCTCAGCTCTGCGGGGAGCAGCCAGAGACACACCACGCAGAAACAGGTCACGGCACTCCTGCCCCGGACAAGGCTGCGTGCGCTGGCCCTGGGCCTGGCCGCCGGCCTCCACCTGCGCCCAACCCACCGGACCCGCCCCAGTCCTCCGGACAGGGACACGGACACGCAGGGTCCTGCCTGCCTCAAGGCCTGTGCCCGTGCGTCCCCGCCCCGTGCTGTCCCCGCCCCGTGCTGTCCCCAGGCTGCTCTGCCTCACCTCTGGGCCTCCAAGGCCACCCCCTAGGCTGTCCTCATTCTCCGCCCTGTGTCAACCACGTCACCCTGGTGAATTCCCGTTGCCCTGGTGAATTCCCAGCACGGATCACCTGCGACCAGCCCGTTCGTCTCGTCTCCTGCTCACGGCCCGCCCCTCCCCCGGGAGCACAGGCCACACACAAGGGCAGGGGACACTCCCGCGTGTCCCTGCTCTCTGCACCCGCCGCATGCTCGGGTAGGGGGCACGCGCGGCACATGCCGGGACCGCCGGGGAGCGACGGCACAGCCCGCCTCGCACGCGCTGGCTGAGCACGGCGGCCGCAAAGGACGGTGCGCTTGTGAGGGTGGACGGGCCACCTGCAGGCCCGCTCCACGCGGCGCGTGCCACTACGAGTGGCTGCTGTCTCGGCAGAGGGGCACGCTGACGCTGAGGCCTTTGTCCGGGTGACAGCAGGCCCACCAGGCGCAGCGGCCCGCGGCTGGAGGACTCCGCACACAGGCCCCGCAGGTCGGCTGGCAGATGGACGCATTCAGGGAACACAAAGAGACACCATCGCGCGCTGCCGGGCCCAAGGCGGCCGTTTCAAAGGGTGACTCGGGGCCCTGGCCTCGTGCGGCTGGCACCGCCCCTCCTCCCGCCTCCCCACCTGCCCGCATCCCGACACAAAGGGAGGAACACCCCGAGCTGAATGCAGGCTGTCTGCCCCCGGCACCTCCGGGCCACCCCGACGCCGTGGAGGCGCGGGGGGCCGCCCGCCGGGCGTCCCCGGGGATGGCCTGCGCCCGCTCCCCACGCCGCTCCCAAGCCTGCTGTTCTCAGTGCCACGGGCTGAGAAAGCACTTGAGGAACAATTAAGCTCGCCCGTGACAAGTAAATTAAGTCCGCTTGTCAAGCGGCCACATCACTTAACCTAACGGGGCTGAACCTTTTACTGTCACCTGTCGAGTTCCGACGGGTCGGCCTGTGAAAGTCTGATGTGCAGCCGAGCGTCAGCGAGTCCCAGAAACGGCGAGGGACAGGCTCGTAACCCTGCAGGTGCGCGGGACGCAACCCGAGTGTCGTCTTACGGCAGGGAGCCCCGTCGTGGCTCCTCCGTCCTGGCGTGAAGTCAGGGTGACGTGGGGCCCCCACCCCACGTCCCACCCACCGGAGGGCAGGGGACTCTCCCCTGGCACAGGCCCCTTCCCGGCTGAGCAGAGGTCAAGCCCCGGGCTCACGATGCGCAGGCCTGGGCGGGGATAACGTGCACATGGCAAGGAGCCAAGGCTGGCACCGGTCACCTAGCCCAGGCGGGCCCTCTCCACCCCGCCCCGGTGCCGAGGGCCACCACTGGCTCCGGGTCCGTTTGGCCCAGTGCAGCTAAACCCAGGCCGTGCAGGGTCCCCGGCAGGCACCCCGGGGCACTCCAGGGGTGCGAACCACCTCTTGTGGGTTAAATGCCGAAGCGTCACAAGGTCGTGAGCGCCTCTGGACGTGGCTGTGAGGAAGCCTGGGCCTGAGACGCGAGGATGCCGCCACCGCCTGCCCCCAGCCCCCGCTCTCCTCCCGCTCCGAGCCGCCTCCAGAGTCCCTGTGGGCTCCCTGCAGCCCTCCTGGGGCTCTGCGCCCGGCCACACCCCTGCAAGGACGCCGCCGTCAGCCCCCATCCTTTCTCCCAGTGCACGGACACTGGGCCGCGGGGACGCCACCGCACACTCTAGCTCATACCCAAGAAGCCCGCAGCCTGGCCACACGGACACAGATGACAAGCCCACCAGGTGATGGAGGGTGTAGTGGGAGGCCAGACTGAGAGCTGACACCCCCCGTCTGCCCCAGCCCCCGCAGCCCCAACCTGTCCTCTGCAGACACCAACACTGAGCCTCCTGGGCTCTGGAGTCACCCAGCCTGTCGCTCGGCCATGTGACCATCAGAGGGTGACGTCTCACTCAGCCTCACCGACGCCGCCCTGCAGGACGGGAAGACGGGGGCGGGCAGTGGGTCTCAGCGCCTCGTCCAGTCTCTGCCAGTCCCAGGGCCACCTCCCCGAGGTGAGAGAAGGTACAAGGGCACAGGGCAGTCTGCAGGGCTACTGCAGGGATACCTCAGGGGCGGGGTGCTGCCCTGGGCCACAGGAATCCCGACTCCTAGCACAAGGGAGGTGGCGGAGCACACACCACACTTCCCACCTCCTCTGGCGCTGGCCCTCCCTGAGGACAATGACTCTTCAACTGCGGGTCTTGTGCTGACAGGACGCTGGGCGTCACGCCCAGTTTCTGACCCAGCTGGGCTAACAAAGTCCCCAGGTGACTTCTTTGGGGACCCCGAGTGGGAAACTCCCCAGTGCCAAGGGCTCTGCCTCCAGTCAGAGCTGGCGCCCGGGCGGCCCTGCTGGCAATTTGGCTCTGGGGACCCCCTGCCTAGTCCCCCACAGACCCTTCGGGGCCACCTTCCTGAGCTAGTCGTTAATTACACATCGTGGTGAGGATCTGACCACTTTCAGAAGCAAACTTTCAAGTTCAAAGGACAATTTTCAAGGCTCCTCACGTGCTGGTTCACCTACAGAACAGTTTGCAATACCTGAATCTGGTTTATAATTTCTATAGTTGAGAAACTAAGCTGAAAAAATCAAAATATACCCACAGGAGGTGACAGATGTCTTACCAGAGCTCCCTGCATTTTAATGGACATATCTGTTTCTGCCACCGAATAACATGAGAAGTGAAAAGTTCTCTACATCCAGGGACCCCAAACCCTGGTCCGTGGACTAGCACCAGTCTGTGGCCTGTCCGGCTGCATAGCAGGAAATGAGAGGAGAGCGAGCGAAGCTTCATCTGTATCTGCAGCTGCTCCCCAGCGCCAGCATCACCGCCTCGGCTCCCCGCTCAGACCATCAGGCATTAGATGCTCATGGGAGCACCGGTGCCTGATACCAAAAAGGTTGGGGACCGCTGCTCTGTGTTACTTAAGTTCTTGTCTGTTCTCAGAGTAACAGTTTCTAAACAAGCTTACTAAATTGTTCTCTGTCCACTTCTGAGTCTTTGATCTCAGTTCCCAGAACGCTAGGACCTTAAGAAAACATTAGATCAAAGAACAAATCCTTTAGAATTAAAAGGTCCAATGCATCCTAAAGGTAATCCTTTAAGATTATGGACAAAACCCAGCTCGACTTCTTCGGTTTCTTTGTGAATCAGTTCAGACGTGAGAAAATTACAACAGGATTGCATATAATAAGACTTAAAAACAAAGGTAGGAAGGAAACAATGATGTGTTATCTCTTGCCCACAGAATTACATAATTAGAGGTTAGCTCGGCACCAGCAGGAGTCTGGCCAAACCTCCTCTTTGCTGGGGACCAGCTCCTACTTCAGAGCAATTTCCATGCCATCTCAAAGCTCCAAATGCTCCAAATGCCCCCTGCCACTACAACTCTGCCATTCAGAGCTGGCGAATAACTTAGGGACAAACAACGTGCAGCACACTTACAGTGTCAAACGACAATAATAAAGTGTGAGAACATGGCCACCGGTTTGGTGAATGATATTTATCAAAGGCTGCGTGTCTGTGATCAAGGAACCTCCCAGGGAAATGCTTCAAAGGGTTTTTCCTGCTTGTCTGAGTATGAATGTCTGAGTTGGAGGCTAACTTGGACCGTAAGTCAGCGACTCAGACCAGAAGAGGATGATAAAGGGACAGGAATGGGGAGCCTCAAACAATGGGGAGTCTAGGCGCTGAAAATAATTACTGAGGATGGTGTACGGCAGGAAACAGCTAAGATAAGGCCTGGGGGTGGTGATGAGGCTTTGCGGGGTTCAAATGAGGTGTTTGGGAGCTGGGAGGTACTGAGGGGACTATCTCGACCCCCAACTGTGGAGTGAGGGCTGGGACAGAAGGGTTCTTGTCCTTCTGACTTGAGACAGCAACTTCCCAAAAAGGACCTCACGGGGGTCATATGGGGGACCTGGGGCGCAGTGGCCAAAGCGGGGTGCGCTGCAGGGCGGGAAGGAAGGGGTCTGGGAGGCTGCCACGAGCCGGAGGGGCGAACCCCGGCGGCCCGTGGGGGCCAGGCCTCGGCGGCCAGGACAGGAGTCTCGCGCGGGGCGCCTCACCTCGCACGTCCCGGGCCAGCGCCCGCCAGGTGGGCGCGTAGCCGATGCAGTGGCCGCACCACGACGAGTAGAACTGCACGAGCCACGCGGCCGAGCTGTTGGCCGTGGCTCCGCGCACGCTGCCGCTGTCCAGCACCCACACGGCGTCCTCGCCCGCGCGGTACAGCCGCGCCGCGCCGCCCGCGCCCGGCCCCGCCGCCGCGGCCAGCAGCACGAGCAGCGGGGGCAGCCGCGAGGGCCGCGCCAGGAACGGCCGCCGTGCTCGGGCTGCCGTCCCCGCCGGGGCTGCCGGGCTGCGCGCCGCCACCGCCGCCCCGGCCGCCGCCATGTTGGGAGTGCTGCGGCGCGCCTGACCTTTCACCTTGGCAACCGCCGTCACGTGCGCCGCGCGCGCTCGGCTCCGCCCCCAGCGCCGGTTCACGCCTCCAGCCCCACCTCCGAACTCCAGGCCACGCCTCCAGACCCGCCCCCGAGCGCCAGGTCCCGCCCCCAAGGTTCCTACGCCCCGCCCCTCTCCAGCGCTCTAGGCGCCGCTTCTCCCCGCCCCTCGAGCGCCGGGCACGCCTCCAGCCCCGCCCATGCGCTCCGCCTGGCCCTCAGCCCCGCCCCCGAGGCCCGGTCCCGCCTCCAGCTCCGGCCCCGCCTCCCACACGCCCCTCCAAGATCCGCCCCTACCTCCCGTCCTCCTCCGCAGGACCCTTCCCCATTTCCCATCCTGGGGTAGAGAGTCGCCAGACTTAGCAAATGAAAATTCAGGACGTCCAGTTCTGTGTCAGTTCCAGATAAACAGCTCATCATTTTTAAGTATGTCCCGTTGAGTTTGTATGTCATGTATGGGACATACTTAGACTTAAAAGCAATGCGCTGTTTATCTGAAATTCACGTGTAACTGGGCGTCCTATTTTTATCTGGCGGCCCTACCTGGGGCTTCAGAGGGTCTGCCACCCTGACCGTCACATTTTAATATAAGATTTTAACTCTTAAAAACGTAGCAAAATATACATGCAAACTCAGATGTCTTAGGGTGCTAAAATTTGGAACCTTGGCGTCTACCACAACTGATCTCTCTGCAAACTTGGGAAATAAAGTTGCTATCCCTAATTGTTGTGCATATCTAGATTTTTCTCTGAACTGACCAAAGCAACAAAGGGAGCGGATCACAGAGCATACATGAGTCCACAGTGGTCATCCACCAGTCTGAAAGTTTAAATCTTATGTTCCAGGCCAGCTTGCTCTTATGGGTGATTAACTTTTAAATAAGGAAACGATATGATTTCGAACTTAAACAACGCTTATACCAAGGCAATCGTCTTTCTGCTCTTTGCATTGTAGGCTCTGTAAGATTTTGTTTGCACCCTCTTCTCATGTCTCACTTCTCTCCGATCATTATTCCTGCCTCTCTTCACGAACATTTACTGAGTTTCCCTACTGAGCCCTGAGTTTCCCTACGGAGCCCTGGAGACAAAGCAGAGCCACCAGCTCTGCATTCCAGGAGAAAGACTCAGATTGGAGATAAGTGGTTAAGCAGGCCAAGGGGGACCCAGGGAGTGCGGAAGCCTCTCCAGGAAGGTGACCTGGGTAGAGAAGGGGGTGAGAAAAGAAGTGAGCAACCCAGGCAGAGGAACCGTATGTGCAAAGGCCCTGAGGTAGGCCTACATCGGAAGAGTAGCAAAGAAGCCAGGGTGGCTGGAGCAGATCCAGCTGGGCAGGGAGGGCGGGGGACGAGAGGGAACTGGAGAAGCAGCCGAGGGCCAGACCACACAGGTCCTCCCCAGCCGGCACGCAGACTGTGGCCTTGACTCTGAAAGTCGTGGTGACCACGGGAGGACTCTGAGTCAGGATGTGGTTCTGGCTGCTGGGTACAAGGGCAGCAGGGGCGGCGGAAGCGTGAGGGCACCGCAGCCCTCCAAGAGGAGGTGACACTCAGGAGAGGGGTGGGTGGCGGTGCTGGCAAGAAGGTCAGCCTTTGGGAATGTTTTGAAGATAGGACATGTGTTGAATCAGATACAGGGTGTGGGGTTGCGTCCGCTTGCAAGGTTTGGCCAGAGCAGCCAAAAGAATGAAGTTGCTCTTGGCTGAGATGAAAGATGGCAGGGGAGGCGTGGGAGAGCAACTGTAGGGGTGAGGGTTTGTGTTGCACCTGTGAAAGTTGGAAGAGAGGTAGGTGTCAGGCCACGAGTTGGCTGTGTGAGTCTGGAGCTCAGAGAGTAAGTTGGGCTAGTTGAGGTCCCCACACCTAGGAAGCCAAGGGTGTGTGTCTGTGTGTCTACGTGTGTGTGTGTGAGAGAGAGAGACAGACAGAGTGACAGAGTGACAGAGAGACAGAGAGACAGAGAGAGAGACAGAGAGAATCTTATTCTGCTCCTAAGCCAGCAATCAAGTTTTGCAAACCCCACGACTAGCCTGTTCCCAGCTGTACTCACGGGGCATCAGGGAGGGGCCTTTGCTTGGGGCAAAGGAAAGGCTGGCTGGGGGACAAATGCAGAGAAGCGGTTTGGCATTTGATGGCTGGCACAGGGTGGGTGGATAGGACAAAGGACCACGGGGACAGATGTGGGACTTGCAGACACTCTTCTGGGACCTACACAGGGCCAAGCTGCTGGGCAGGTTCTGTTAGGGCACTCATCAGACAGCCTGACTGTCCCCAGATGCAAGAGAACCAGGCGCAGTGGGACCCAGCTGCATCTGGGAGGCCAGTGTCATCAGGCGGCCAGAGCCCCGGGACACAGGACGCAGTAGCTAGACAGACACTGCCTGTCCATGCTGCCCCGGAGCGGCTGCGGCCACCGCCCCTTGGCCCCGGCCCTCGTGGCCTTCGTTCTGTGTTTCACGAGCGCGGCCATTCTGGCCACACAGAGCAAGGACTGGAACCGAGGGGGACAGCCGGTCCGATGATCTGGGCCCTGCGACGCTGAAGGCCATCACAGGCGTCATGCGGGAGGGCGGTGAGGCGAGCGAGCTGAGAGAGACGGATCGCGGGAAAATTCGATGTGCGTTTAACTGGGAAATAATCGTTTCCTGAGGAAGATAATGACTCCTCCGAAGGCAGGCGTCAAGATTTATTGGCCCAGGAGGTTACTGGGGATCGGAGCCAAGGCGAGCGCGGCGGGGCCTGGAGGGACGGAATCCTGGCGTGGAAGGCTCGCCGGGTCGATGTGTCTGAACGCCTGGGCCCGCGGCCCTGCGCGCGTCACGCTGGCTGAGATTGAAAGCGTCTGCCAGCTCTGCGAACACGCTTCTCCTCCTGCCAGTCATTGTCCAGCCCGGCCTCCTTCCGCCCTGCAGTCACGGGTCCCCCTGGACCAGCCTCCCTTCAAGGGCACAGAGCCACAGGCCAAGAGGTGACTCTAGTGACGCTGCGGCCTGCAGGTGGCAGGTCATGTCGGGAGGGCCTGTGCCAGCTGCGAGCACAGCCTCACGGCGGCGGGATGGGACACCAACAGATCTGAGGCAAATGTGCAGGGTTTCCAAGTGGGAGATTTATTATTGTGCCAAACGCGTGTGTAAAATACACACTTCCTCTCACGTGGCCTCGTAAATCCCAAAGGGTCAGCCATAAATATAAAAACACACGAAACTACAGACTAATTTGCTCAGAAAACTAGAAGGTGATCGAGAAGCGAGCTGTAGCTCATAATTTGGCTTGAAATTGTGTACGCAGAGAATGGATGCGTTTTTCCCACTGGGTCCAAACACTTCTGCGTGCCAAGGCGGGCTTGGGGAGGGCCGGTGCCTCCCAAACGGTGAAACCCGCCAGCTGGGGACAAAGGTCAGCCTGGCGAGCCGGGCGCCAGGGCCTGGGGCCCGGGGCAGGGCTGCCCTGTTCTAAGGGGCCCCTCCCCGGAGCCGCAGGGCAGAGGGCACAGGCCGGGCCAGCCTCGCAGACGCCTCCCGCTCCACGCCACAGTGTGCCACAGGGCACGGAGGCTGCAGTGAGTGAACAAGCCAACCCCCCCCCCCACAGCTGGGGACGCCGGGGGCCCTGGACGAGGGAGGCCACGTGTGGACGGCTGTCCCTGAGGCCAGTGCGCTGCTCCCTCGGCTGCTCTCCCCACGGGACGGGGGTTTCCAGTTCAGGAAGGGAATTGGAGAATGGAGGGACAGACAATAGATAATGACAGATAGATGGATGAGTGACGATTAGATGACGATTAGATGACCGGTAGGTGACGTGGATGGATGACAGCGAATTCCCCGGGGCACAGGCTCAAACGTGCTCTCACGCACGGTCCTCCCCACGCTCTGATCGTACGGGGGAAGACGCAGCTCAGGCTCCCAGGGGACCCGGAGACAAAGTTCTGGGGAACCGGCAGGCAGGACACGAGCGTCCGCCGGCGTCCGAGTCAGGGCACCGGTGTCCGGCGCCTTCCTCCGGGGCGGTGGCTCCGGGGGGGGGGCAGGGGGGCTGCAGGCACGTGGTCGGAGCCCTTCGGTGGCTCGTGTGGTGGCCCAACCTTCAGGTCCGTAAAGGTCAGATGAAGGTCAGCTGCCCTGGCCCTGACGTGACCCGGGGCTGCTGTGCTGAGCGGGCCCAGGGCCGCCCTGTCCCCCGAGGCCCCCAGCCGGCCTCCCTTGACCTCACGGCACATCCTTTGGGCTTTTCCCACAAGAAGCCTCTCTCTGCTGAGTGTACGTGAGCTCCTAGGCCCCGCCCCTCACCCCAGCGTTGGCTCTGAGACCAGCAGGCACTTGTGACAGTAGCAGGCACTGTGACAGGAGCCTGGACGGCCCGCGTGCTGTGCAGGGCAAACGGCTCCAGGTCCTGGCTGAGTCACAGGGGGCCAGACTGAGAACAGACGCCAGCGGAAGTGGGCCCTGGTCCAGGGCACGGTCAGAGGCCTTGGCCCAACCACCCGGGGACAGGCCCGAGGGGTGACAGGCTGCAGGCCAAGTACCCTTCAGCCCTCAGCTGCCACGTTCTCCGACCTGTGCAATGCGGCACAGGTGGTGCACACACCCGTCACCCAGCCTCAGGAGCCTGGCCGGGCACAGGGCAGGCGTGCAGGCCCTTGGCCTCCAGGAGCCAAACCCGGGTCGACGTCTCCACTAACAACTTCTGGGCAGAGCTGGGGCACACATGGGCAGGTGGGACCCCCGACCCCAGCCCCTTGGTCCCCATCTCCCCAAAGCCACCCTGACCTGACTCAGGCTCCCAGAGGCTGCTCCCCTCCACTCCTCGGTGTCCAGGACCCCACCCCTGCCCCAGCCAGCAGCCTCTGGATGCCCACACAGACGTCTGCGGGTTGGGGGGCTCATTGAGCGCCAGGAGGAAGTGGGGGACCCCACGTCCAGAAAAGCAGCGAGCCGATTTGCTCTGTCCAGTTCTGAATGGCGCCCGAAGCCTCCAGCGCAGGGCGACACACACGTGGTCACTCAGCGTCACGGACGTCTGTGCGTCCCTGTCTCCGATCCCCTCCCTTCTCAGAAGCTCTGTCTTCCGCGAGGCTGCCCGGTGGTGTCTGAGGGCCGGGGACACGGCTGGCACCCGCCGGCCCCTCTGGCACCGGGCTGCCCGGCTGGGCCAGCTCCGAGAGCACGGCTAGCGTGTCACACAGGATGCTTCTGGTCAGCTGGGTGGACACCAGGTCCACCACCTCTGCCCTGCGCACGCCGGGGAGGCCGGTGCCGGGGTCCACGTCCACAGCAGGAGCTCGGGCCCCCCACGCAGAGCCGGACAGTCCCGTGTCACCAGCCGTCGGCGGTGTGGGCGGGCCCTCCGCAGCCACACAGGCCGCTGCAGACAGAGCTGGTGACTGCAGCCCTGGGAGGCCCCCCGGGGCACTGCCTGCCCCCCCGCACAAGGTGGGTGCTAGCCAGCTGGCGGGTTCAGACCACGGCCCCCCCACAGCCTGGTCCCCCCCGACAGAACTCAAGTCACCCAGTTTGTCCCCCAGGCGGGGCCCAGACGGTGCTTCAGGCAACACCTCCCAGGGCGAGGAGGGCAGCTGGCCAGTGTCGCTGGAGGTGTCCTCCTCGGGGGAACCCAGAGAGCCCCCAGGAGATAAGGCGTCTTCTGGTGGGGAAGGGAAGTCCTCCGAGAGGGGGCTGGGGGTGGCCCCACTCTCTGCTGGGGGCGTGGGAGGGGGAGGAGGGGCGTGAGTGTCCCTGTGGGTGGAGGACGGGGGGTCGGCACGGCCACAGGACAGCACCCCATCCACCGGTGACAGGATCTCAGGCAGGACACCGCCAGCCAGAGCGGGGCGGGCTTCCTCCCAGACAGGGGGGGCTCTGCCCCCTCCCCACCCAGGCCCCTGGCTCTCAGCTGTCGGCGTGGCCGGCCCACGGGGATCCCCGGGAGGAGCCTGCAGGCTCACAGACAAGGCCTGGGGGGGCTTCCTGTCAGCCGGTGGACCGAGGTCGGCACCCCAGGACGCCCGTGGGCGGCCAGCTGAGGCCGGGGGAGGCCCGGTCCCTCCTCCTTCCCCGAGCTCTGCCCCTTCGGATGCCGAGGACGCCACTGAGGGAAAGGACAGGGACAGGTCTGAGTCACTGGAGAAAGAGATTTCGGATACGGATGCCAGGCGGGCGGCCTCAGGGGACGTCCGTGTGGCCCTCCCTACGTCAGACCCACTGGTCAGGCTCCCACTGGTTCCAGAAGCTTCCTGGCCCTCCCCAGGGCCCGAGGCGGGACGTGCTGGGCGGGGCGCCCCCCCGTTGTGCGGGTCACGGGAGCCTCCTGCAGGCGAGGGGCGCCCCGAGGCTGGCTGGGCGCCGGCACCGGGCTCCGGCAGGCCCTCCTCGTCCCAGACCCCGCTGGACACTTCCGACAGGGACCTGGAGGTGGGGACGTCCCCGAGAGGTGGCAGCCAGCCCACCCACAGGAGGTCCGGCTCCGCTGACTCCGGGCCCCCCAACACAGCAGACAGGCCAGGCGGGGGGCTGGCCCCACTGCCCTCCGGCCTCCCCCAGGCGCCTCGCGGGGAGGCCTCCCGGGGCCCGGGCGGCTCTGCGTCGGGGCTGTCCCCCGCCTCCCCGTCCGACAGGGAGACGGAGCTCTCCGACAGCTGCACCAGAACGGCGGACACCTTCTGGAACTCTGGGAGGGAGGGACAGGACAGGCTGCTCGAGGAGGAGGGGGCGCGGGACCCCGCTGAGGACCCCGAGCAGGTCCCGGGGGCGGATGCGGATGGGGACGGGGAGCCCGAAGCCGTGGGGGCCGAGAGCTGGGGCGGGGGGCTGCCCTGGTGCAGGGTGGGGGGCACGACCCCCTCAGCTGCCGCAGGAGCTGCAGAGAGAGGGGGAGGCGGGAATGACGCCGAGTCTCTCACTCCTGCCGTCCCGGTCGTGTCCCCGAGCGCTGAGAAGCCTCGGCCCCCAAGCCCGTGGATCGGAATCAGAAAACCCCGGCAGAGGCAGAAGGAACGTCCACGGTGGGCGCTCTGCCCCCAGCACCCCCACACGGAGCCGGGCCACATCCGGGCGGACGGCTCAGGACCCCAGGATGTGGGGCGGGGAGTGAGTGGCTGTGGGAGAAGCCAGGCTCTAACTTAGGGTGACACTTGAGTGGGGACCCAATGGGCCAGGGGCCCGGGGCCGGGAGGCGTCACCTGGACAGGCAGTCGGCCGGGCGTCGTCCTGCCAGGGGAAGAGGGTGCGGGCGTCGTCCTGCCAACGGGTCCCCGTCCTGCGAGCACACGATGGAGAAGTCGGGGTGCCCCCAGGAGGGACCCCCGAAGGAGGCCTTCGACTCCCCCTGAGAGCGCTGACCACCAGGGCACAGGGCCCCGTGGGTGGGGGCGAGGGGCCCTGTCCTTGGGGGGTCTGCCTCAGTCCCCGCTGCATCGGGTGGCTGGGGGGTTGTCACCCGAGGGGCCCCTCTTGCTCCCCCCCGTGGCTCTTGGGCTGATTCATGGGGTGACACCCCCGTTTCAGACACAGGTGAGTAGAGGGTGCACGGGGCCAGGCTGACTCGCGGGGTCCCCAGCGAGGGCACAGGGGGCGCCGTCTCCACGCCCCAGGCAGCCCCCCCCAGGGGACGCACCTCTGCTCCCCTGCCCTCCAGCTCTCCATCTCCGGGGCCTTCCTGGCGGGGCTGCCGGCGGCCCCGAGCCCCGGTGCTGCCCCCGCTCGGCTCGTGCTGCTGGACCCCTGCCGGGGACACGGTGGGGAAACGCCAGTCAGGACGGCCACGTCCCTCCGCTGTGGAGAAGGCCCCGTGCCCCGGGACCACGGTGAGGGACAGACACCGCTTCCCAACAGGGGCCCTGAAGACCCCATGCACCAGACACCGCTCCCCCCGCGGGCTGCCCCCGGCAGACGGACCCGCCTGAGAAACGCCGGAGGGGCGTCCCGTCAGCGCCCCGTCTGAGGCACGAGGTCACCCACCCAGAGCCACGCGTCAGGGCTGACAGAGCGAGGCCGGGCCCCACTCACGCTGGCTTCCTGGGGGCCGCAGGGATCCGCTCCATCCCCCGAGGGCCAGCTCCGGGCCTGGGAACTGCAGGCCTGGCTTTCCCTCAAGGCCGGGGTCTCCCCCTCTGCTGACGAGGGGCTGGGGTTGGCCTGGGGGTCTCCTGGGAGACAAAGGGAACGTCAGCGTGACAGGCACAGGACACAGCAGACACGGCACCTAGGAATTCTGAAGCCACGTGAAAAAAACCTTAAAATTCACAACCGCAGGGTGTGTCTCTGTCATTTGGCTCGGGAGAGGACAGAGAAACGTTATCTGCGTCTGCCGGGTGGGGTGGGGTGGGGCAGGGGCAGGCCTTGACCCTGCCAAGGTCGCCACAGACAAGTTGGAAGGTCAACAAGGTGGGAACAAGGTGGGGACAAGGGGGGCTGTTGCACAGCCATTATCCACACTCGTCATGTTCCTGCACCTTTGTCCCACCCCGGACCTCGCAGGTGTTGGGACACCAAGACTCGGGGGCTGTGACGGTCCTAAGGCCACCAGCCTGAGGGGACCGGAGCCATGTGGCTGAAGCCCAGGTTTGGGGGACCTCTTGTCCGTGGCCCTTGGAGAAGGCTGAGGCGTCGTGGGTCACGAAGAAGGACCCTGGGCTTCCCGGTGACCGTGACGGGAGCCACTGCGAGCACCGTGTTCTGAGCGAGCGCCTGGCCAGCGAGAGCCAGCGCCGACCCCGGACCCTCCATGCCACCCTGGTCCCACCGACATTGATCTGCCCCACGGGGAGTCCTCCAGGCCCCACGGCCACTGCCCAGCCTGGTCACCTTGGTCCGTACCGCTGCTGCTCTCCAGCGGCCGGCCCGACGTGTCCCCTTCCCACGCTGGCCTCGGAGGCTGCAGGTGCCCGTCTGCAGCCGAAGGTGCCCTGGGGGATGTCCCATCCCGCTGCCCGCTGAGAAGGCTGCAAGGCAGTGCAGAGGGGGGTGGTGGCCTTCCGGGCCTCGCCCTCCCCGTGTCCAGCCCTGACCGCAGTGGAGCAACACGCGGCACACCCAGGGGACAGCTGAGGTCTGGTCGGTGGCCAAGCGGTCAGCATGAGGGCGAAGGAAGACAGGTCTTGGCCCTGCCCACCCAGCAGTTTCCCAGGCAGGGCTCACTGCTCCCAAACGGGGCCACCGCCGGGGTGTGACAGGTGCGGGGCACGGTGCGGGGCTGTGGTGGGAGGGAGTGACCGTCTCTGCCAGCACAGAGAGGGACAGACACGAGCTGCGGCATGGCTTCTGCGTGGAGGCCGCCCGCCGGTCCGTGGGGTGGCCCCGCGTGTGACGGCTGGGCCCACTGAGCTCCGGGAGTCCCCATGGGTCGGCGGCCTGGCTGCCACACGCCCAGACTCGCTGCCGTGCCACGGGTGCCGAGGGCCAGCAAGAAGCAGCTCCGTCACAGGCTCAAGGAGGCGGCCGGGGGGCAAGCCGGCAGATGCCCTGACTCTAAGGACGACGCCTGCAGGCCGGCCTGCTCTAGAACTTTCCGCCACTCTCCAGGTGCAGCTCCGCACACGCCTGTCCTGCCTCCCAGGCACCTGCTGCAGCTGGGCCCACCTGGCTGCCCCCCGCAGGGCGGCCCTGAGCGTCTCCCCAGGACCCACACTCACGCCTGGGGCGAGGACAGGGGTGGGTCAGAGGGCTGTCCTCAGAGGTCTAGAAGGAGGAGACAGGGGCCTGGAGCCCCGACCCAGCTGGGGCAGGACTCGGTGGGTGTGTGTGGCCCGGATCCAGGCCCCCCAGACCCTGGAGCACCGGTGCTGAGGACAGAGCAAGGGGACAGTGCCCAGAGCCCGCCCCCACAGCCCTCCGAGGGCCCCTCAAACCCTCCCGCACACGGGGTCTCAGGCCAGGAGCCACAGCTGCAAACTGCTTGCTGCAAACCGAGGTGAGAGACCGAGCCTCGGAGTGGGGGGCGCCCCCTGCTGGTGGCCACCCACACGACACCGCAGCCTTCCAGCCAAGTCTGGCCACTGTCTCACTGCGCTCACGGCAGCCTGTCCCCAGGCTCAGGGAGGAGGGGACACCCCAGACCCCCTGGCCAGTGGCACTGGCCTTCACACTTCCCACCCGTCCAAGGCAGCTGTGGCCTCTGCCCGCCCCCCATGGGCCAGCCAGCCGGAGCAGGGTCCCCTCAGTGCTCCCATGTCCCCCTCCCCTCGGCAGACCCGGCAGTGTGACGGCCACCAACACAGGAGAGGCTGTGAACGGCAGCACCGGCCAGGGCCGCCCGCGAGGACTCACCACGGGGCTCGCGGGCCCTCAGGGCGCTCCCAGGGGAGTTGGTCGGCGGGGCTGCCAGGCCCGCATGGTGTCGGGGGACAGGAGGAGCCCTGTGCCCGCCCCTCGGGCCGCTGGCTTGCTTCAGAGTCCCCCTCCTGGAGAGCCATTACTCCGGGGCTGGAGCTCTGCGAGACACAGCACAGAGTGAGCTGCTGGGACACCTGCGGTCCACGTCCTGCGTGCCCCTGCTGCAGACTGGCCTGGGGCACAGCCCCCAGAGCACCTAACCTACACCAGGTGCTTCGCGGAGCTCAGCTCATTCCATCCTTACCTGCCAGGTGAGACGGTCAGCAACCCCAACTCACAGAGAAGACACTCAGGCTGGGGACGGCCACCCCACACCCACAGTCTCCTTCATGTGATAGCACGAAGGGACAGGGAGCAGGACCAAGGATGCCCTTGCTGCTTGGGGACCCCCAAAGGACTGGCCTCTCTGAGGAGCCCCAGGCCCCACACTTCCTTCTGCCTCAGAGCCCCTCCAGCGGCACTGGGGCCTGGCTCCTCCCCAGGCCAGGCCAGGCCCACCCCCTCCTCCTGGGCACCTCCTTGGCCCCCCAGCAGGTGGCTGCCCCGCCCGCCCTCCGTCTGTACCCCGCCAGAGCCCCCGTCCACCCTGGGTCACAGGTGTTTCTACAAGGGACTTGCGCATTCCTACAGGTGCTTCCTGGCCACGGCCCGAGTGGCCACCTGAGGCAGCGGGGTCCGTGCCTGAAGCTCCTGCGGCCAGCGGGCCAGGGCCCTCTGCACGGAGAGGGTGTCCCGGGGGTGCTGCAGGAGCCGTGTCCCTTCCTGGTGCCAGCCCAGGTGGCTGTTCCACAGGTACCGGATTTCCCTCTGAACCAGGCGGAGGAGGCAACGGCCATGACCCCACCCGCACGGAGGCACGCGTGGAAGAGAAACGCGCCGATGAACGGGGCGTGCCACTGGCCAGCGCCAGGCCGTCCAGCTGGGGCTTGCTCTCGGGATGGGGAGCCTGGGGCAGCCACCCTCATTGCCAGGTGATAAGTGGACGCCCTCCTAAGACCCCTCTCACAGTTCACTAGCCAAGGCCTGCCTAGTGACAGATAGTGTCGCTTGCGTTTTTCTGTCTCCTCCCGCTGCTCCCCTTGCCTGGAAAGCCCCACGCCTGCCACGCCACCACCCTGGTCCAGACAGGCCCTCGAGAGCAGAGATGTGAAGCCTGAGCAGCCTGGGAGGGCGGTGAGGGCTCAGGAATCCTCTAGCTGGGCTGCGGGATGTTCACGTGACTACATCCGTGTGTGCCACCTGCCCACCGCCTGGGCCAAGCAGCCTCACCTGCTCCTGCTCAAGGTCGCGGAGGGTCTGCTGCCACTGCTTCTCCAAAGCCGCCAGCACAGCACTGTTCCCTGTGCTCCCCAGACACCTGGGGGGGGGGGGGAGGTGGGGCGGCAGGATGGTCAGCCTCTGGTCCGCAAGCGGAAGTGATAAACCACAGACACGACCGGCCTTGGCCGGCCAGGTGGGCCTGGGACGCCTGCTTCCTGCAGCAGGAGGAGGAAGCCATGGCGGGGCGTGGCCATAGCCACGCTGTCACTCTTTCCACCGGCTCACGACCCCTTTGGGGCCAGAGAGACAAAGAGAGGGCAGCACCTCCACCCTGGCACTCTAGCCCAGCCTGAGGGTCCTCTGGGGAGGGGGCGGGGTATGGGACACCACAGCTCGAATAACCTATTTGGAGGCTAATGTGGCAAAGTCACAAAGCTAATGCTTTCTGGCTGACACAGCGATTCCACCTCTGGGGACTTGCTTTACGGAACTCACGTCTGAGATGCTGGGCTCTACGGACACAAAGGGGGAAGGAGCGGAAGGCGCAGGCGCAGGGCGCTGGTTAGGGCGCCCCGAATGTTGTAGCAGTTACGTAGGGATACGGAAGGGTTTTCTTGACTTTTACGTGAAAACTCGCGTTACAAAGTTTGAGAATCTGCTACGAACGCCGTTTAAGCGGCCCTGTGCGCGTCTCCCTGGACAAGAGCCGGGAAGACAGCCTGGAAGATGGCAGAGCCTGTCTGAGACGTGGGACCGTGGGCGGTTTTAAAAGTAGGAGGTTTTCAATTCACGTACTTGCCTTTTCGGGACTTTACTGCCTCATCTAACTTTCTGATGCATTACTCACTACCTGGGCCACTAGTTTGGTTCCCGACTGACGTCACGGCCGGGGCGGGGCCAGGGGCGGGGCCGGCGCCGCGCGCATGCGCTCACCTTCGCTGAAGCTCCAGCCAGGCCCGCTGGGCGTGCGTCTTCTCCTCCAGCGCCTTCTGGCGCAGGCGCAGCAGCGCGGCCTCGTGCTGCGCGCGCAGCTCCTTCTCCCGCAGACTCTGCTCCGGCACCTGCGCCGGGAATCGGCGTTGCGCTCCCGGTCCCTGCCCGGCTCTGGGCAGACTGACCCGGCCTAGCTTCCAAGCAGCTGCTAGGACCGGCCTCTCCCGAGGGGAGCGGTGCCCAGCCCCTGGGAGGAGGCCACCGGCTCCAGGAAGCCCTCCTGGGCTGCCCTCTCACTCATCTCCGTGTTATGCCCCACTTCCTGGCTACCAGCTCCGAGGCCCCGGTGGGGTCCTCATCATCTTGGCCGTATGCCCAGCCCAGAGGGTATGGGACAGGCCGGGCAGTATGCTTCCTGGGTGCTCGGCCAGCCCTGCCTGAAGCAGCCTGTGGAAGTGCCTGCCCTCATGTCCCCCAGGGAGGAAGGAAAGAGCCTGGCTGATGTCCGGTGGCAGAGTGGGTGATGCCAGGGGCAGGGAGAGCCTCCCCCAGTCCAGGACCCACCCCGGAGACACCCTGGGTTCAGGCTGTACAAGAGGCAAGCCTGGCACCTGAGGGAGAATTTGGGGCTCCTATTGGCTGCAAGTGCCTCCCCGAGACTCCACTGCTATGCCCTGCCCCCCCCAGGGGTCATCTCCCAGTACCTGGTGGCTGGGGTCGTCCCAAGGGTCGAGCCTGGCCAGCGGCAGCTGGGAGAAGGTTCGGGTTGGCCTCCCTTCCTGAGTGGGCTCTGAGGACAGAGAGCTGTGGTGGGTCACGGGGTTGGGGGCCTGTTGTACAGCAGGGCCCCGCAGGGGTAGGGTGTGTGCGGGGGGTTCTGATGTCCCCACACGCACACGGCTTCACAGCACATCTCCACGAGGCCACGTCAAGGAACCGACTCATGTGAAGTCCTGCCGTGCGCACCCACCGGCCATGCAGAAGGCCAGGGCAGAGGGGCCTCGGGGACGGCTCGGTCCAGCTGCCCCACTGTCGGGGGAGGCGGAGGCCCAGAGACACCCGTTCAGGGTCCGGCACCACGCAGGGGAGGGAAGACTGGCCAGGGGGACGGGGTGGGCATGCTGGAGGGTCCCTGTTCCCCAAGGGGCCGAGACGGGCTGTGACCGGGACGCCGGGCAGACGGTGACGGCCACCCTGGAGGTCTGCCAGGGCAGGCACGGCTGGATGGCGCACTCTTCCGTATGCAGCCGCCCTCCCGCCGTTAGGCTGCGTCCCTAGCGTCTAACCAAACCCATTTTCCTGTAACCCAGGTTCACAGCCACCAGGGGGGTGCAGGTGGGGGTGGGGGTGGTGGCTGCTGTGTCCACGTGCTGTCATCTAGTCACCCAGGCTCCGTGGACACCCAGCCCGAGGGTCAGTCAGAGTCCTGACGTCAGACTCTGGGTCCGCCCTTACCACACGGCCTCAGGCCGCGTCCCTCCACCCCCGGGCCTTTCTCGCGTGTGCCTGACTCAGTTTCCCCCACTGGGTCCATGTAGGGAGCAGCTCTGCCCGCTCCCCGGCCCAGGGTTAAGCCCCTGGTGTGCGGCCGTTATGGAGGACACTCACCTGCAGAAGCTGGCCTGCCCTCCTGACTCTCTTGTCCTTCCTGGGGACCCCGAGAGGGTGTGGCAGCATCTCTGCCCAGGGGCAGGTGTGACCTGCCAGGTGTGGAAACATGGGAGACTCACCACTCCAGCAGCACCAGCGCTGACGCCCGTCCCAGACCCCCCACCCCACCCTCTTCCACCGTGGGCCCCCGTCTCGGGCCACACCGAGGTCTGGCTGTCACCCTGCTCCAGGTGGTCTTGGGATCCAGGTGTCTGCACACCTGCAGCCGCGCCAGCTCCCCAGCTGCTTCTGACCTCGCTTGCGTTGAGTGTTTCTCCATCAGCCTCTGCAAGGGCAGGTGTGTGCATGGGGGATGAATGGGGCGGCCTCATGGCCAGTGGGCCGGGCCGAGCCAGGCCAGGCCAGTGTCCAGCCTCAGGTCTCCGTCTGTCCATCCCCCACACGGGCAAGCCTTCTCTGCCCCCTCCCTGCCCTCCAGAGAGGACTGGACGTGACAGCGGGGAGGGAAGGCTGGCAGGTGCCCGGCAGACGCAGAGCAAGGCTGGGGCTGGAGCTGCCAAGGTGGGGGGGATCAGACAGCCAGGGCCGGCTGTGCGGAGGACACCTGGGGAACCAGTGACCCGGCTTCTGCGGCCGTGATGACCCAGCAGGTGCAATGCTGGAACCAGAGAGAGGGGGAGGGAACCCCAGCCAGGCGTGCTGCCCCGTTGTGGGCCTGCGGGAGCCTGTAGGCTTGTGCACACACACAGCCACACGTGTGCACACGTGCACGCACATGCCCACATGCTCCCTAGCGTTCAGCGACTTTCCCGAGAACACCTCCCTACATGTGCCCGAGGACGCCCCTCCAACCGTCCCCAGACTGAAGGCTCGGAGAAGGGTCACTTCTGTGAAAGTTCGTCACACCCAGCGTGGCCTGTGTGCTGGGGTGGCTTGGGGGTGCAGCCCTTCCCTTTCTGGGCACAGCAGCCTCGCAAGCTCCAGGAGAGAGCCCAAGGCTCAGGTGCCACAAGCCCAGGACACAGGCATATGGGAGCCTCAGACCGTCATCTGTCACCCCAGCCAGGAGGCCCAGGGCACAGAAGGGAAAGTGTCCACATGTGGCCTGCCTCCTGGCCCCGGCCACGCTGTCCTCCGGGCACAGGCCCACGGTCCAGGAGGCAGCGAGTCTGCGAGTCTGCACTTGACCTTCTGCAAGGGCGGGCAGCCCCGCCTGGCAAGGAGGTCACGACCACCTTCCAAGGGCCACGAGCGCCTCCAGCAGCGGGGCACGCTGCCCTGGGCAGGGAGCGGGCATGTGTGGAGCTCGGGCCACGGCCAGCTGACCTCCAGCTGGCGTTGCTCTCCCAGACCCCCAGACCTCCACCTCCGCCCGCTGCCAGCGCCTGCCCCTGCCTCCGCTGGTCCAGCTGCAGGGGGGGACAAGCCTCAAGGTTCTGGGGCCCAGCCAGCCACCCCCACGGCTCCCAGCAAACCCTCGGCCCAGAGGGCAGGCAGTGCCACCTTTGAGACCAGGAAGCTCCCCCCAACATGTCCAAAAGGACCTTACTCTTGGCAGGCCGCTCCCTCCAGCCCCTCCATC
>PVKZ01006543.1:20000-33584 GCA_004027375.1 Macroglossus sobrinus | reverse complement strand
TATTTTATGTAACAGGGAATAAATGCAACATCAGCGGAATGATAGGTTTAGAGAGGTGAAATGACCTAGAAATGGGGTTTGTTGTTAATAGTTTGCAGATTTCGTATTTGTCCTTTTCAGCGGCTATCTGTGGGTTACGAAGAGTGAGATGGGCTTTAATTTTGTTATTTTAGGAGCAGTGGGTACGGGGGAATAACGGGGAGAAGTATGCCATGTTTACACACTTGCACGGGTGTAAGTAGTTAGGAAGGAAACCGTAAAAATGGCATCGAATGTCTGTTAAAAAATGACTCGTTTCTAGCACAAATCACGTTCGTTAGAATCAGAGACGTTTGCTCTGGAAACCAGCCGGTCCTACTCGCTGTTCTCGGCTCTTCTGGACATGCCGCTGGCATCCGGGTGTCCTGATTGAACCTCTTTCTTGTCACCGGATCCTGGCCGGGGGGGTACGGGGTCTGTCTGGCACGTAATAGTTTGCTGACATATACTAGTTAAATGGGGGTTTCTCCTTCAGGTGAAGACGCAGAAATCGCCACTGACCATCTCCTGCACCATATAAACTGGGAAAAAACTAAACAAAGTTTTTAAAAAGTATATATTTTAAAAGGCCATCTAAGATGCAAAGGAGTCCAAAGAAATAAAAACCCCCACACAGAGACTAAGCTTTCCTGGAGACGTGGGCTCGGCAGGTGCTTGTCTCTGAGTCTAGACAAGAGCAGGCAGAATTTTTCTGGGGTACGAGGAACCCCAAAAGCATTTTATGTCCTTGTGGGCTAGTCCTACAGAGAGAAATCAAGAGGAGACCCCAACGCAGGCTAATTCTCCTCGCCCCCTCACGGGACCGCTGTGTGCACAGTCCGCAGAAATGGGGGACAGCCTGGAAAGTGGGGGGGCCGGGGGTGAAAGGGAGGAGGAGCGACAGGACTTCCTAAAGAGGAGATAAGGTGGAATGATATTGGGAAAATACTCAACACAACAGAATGCAGGCACAAAAGAGCAAAGGGATGGAAGACGTGGGACCACCAGAAGGCGCCATGAGAGACAAACCCTATCAGATCGACGACTACACTAAATATATATGAGCTAAATAATCAGATAAAAGACAGAGATTGTCAGATTAGAATAAAATCAGGACCCATGCTCCATAAAAAAAAAAAAATGATGCACTTTAGATACAGACAGAAATACATTGAAAAAAGGATAGAAAAGATAATATATGTAATTATCAAGTTCAAGAAAAATAGAGCGGCTGTGTTAATTTCAAAGGCAATTTCAAGACAATGAGTATCCCTAGAAATAAAGGAAATACATAATGAAACAAGATCAGTTAAGGCATACTAATAAAAACATGTATGCATTTAATAACAGCTATAGAATACATAAAAACAAAAAATTGACATAATTGCAAGAAAAAATGGATACATCTTAAATTATTATTAAAGATGCTAAAACACCACTTTCAGTAACTTATGGAATCAGCCAGAAAAAAAAAACTCATTATAAGGATAAAAGATTTGAATAATTCGACTAACCAACTTGACCCAGATAACATTTATAGGACACTGCATTCAATGACTATGAAATAAAGATTCTTTTCAAATGCAGTTGGAATACTCACCGAAATAGACCGTATGTTTGATACAAAATAGATTTCCATAAATGCATAAGAATCGAAGTAAGATAGAATGTGTTCTCTCATCACTAATGTAGCTAGTTATCAATAACAGAACCCCAAATTTTCTAAATATTTTGAAATTCATCAACATACTTATGTAAACCATAGGTTGAAATTTAAAAAATATATTTCAAAATAAATAATAATGAAAATACGACATATTAAACTTTGTGGGTTACGACTAAAGAAGAGAAAATTTTAAACAAGAAAGTTGAAAAATCAAGTTTCTAAGCTTTCATCTCAAGAAAATATAAAAGTAAGAGCAAATTCAAACCAAAGAAACAAAGAGAATGAAGGAAATAATAGGAGTAAAGAGAGATGACAGATTAAAATAGAGAAAAAAAACACATCAAAGTCAAATGTTAAATATCTGAAAATATTTATAAATGTATATAGCAAGATTGAGTATGAGTGGAAATAAAATATTATTACCTGGATAAGGAATAAAAAAAGGAGGAAATTACTACAAATCTTGCTATTTAATGGATAATAAGAATTTATTATGATACTACATTTTAAATAAATTTTTATAAATAAGTTGGACAGCTTTAAGTGAAATGGAGAAATTATTATAAGACAACTTATCAGACCTGACACAGAAAACAAATGAAAATAAATCATGGAATGTATGAACATTTGTTTTGCAGTTGTGAACTTTTTCTAGAGTTTTGACCCAGCTCTTACTGCTTGAAACACGATGGCTGCTACACTTGACTTTCCCCTTGAGCTGTTTTATACGTCTCATCGAAAGACTCGTTAAACCCTCGGGCGTTTCTGCTAATAGTCGTGGACTGTCCAGCATCCCATTCGGAGCCTGGTGCCTTGCCCGTACCCTGAGCAGGGTGGGAGCCAGCATATCCATCCTCCTGCGTTGTTCAGAGGTGTGCTCAGGTAGTGCATGAGAGAAGGAAGCAAGACTGCATGGGAGTCTCGAAAATTCTTGGATCTGTGGTTTAAAGTCTTCAATTAGTTTTGGAAAATTCTCTGCTGTTTTCTCTTCAAATATTTCTTCTGCCTTGTTTTCTCTCTTTTACCCTTCTGGTGTTGCAATTATATGTGTGTAAGTCCATTTCATATCGTCCCATAATTCTTCAATAATCTGTTCCTTTTATTTTCTGATGTTTTATTTTCTTCTTGTGTGTCCTACAGGCAGTTTCCAAAGTCACAGATTCTGTACTTAACTGTGTTAGGTTTACTAATGGCAAAAGCATCCTTCGTTTCTGTTACCATAGCATTTTTTTCCCACTTTTTTTTTTTTTAGCTATAAAGTTTCCATCTTTCTCTTGAAATCCCTTATCCGCTCATCCTTTCCCACTAAAGAGTTGACTTAATAATTATACTCATTTTAAATTCCCTGTCTGATCGTAGCCACATCTGGGTCCCCTTTGAGTCTGGTATTCTTCATTTTTTTTTTCCTCTTGGAAGAAGATCGCTCCTTCTTGCTGTTTGGTGTCTCAGAAACTTTGTCTTAAAGCTGGACATCGCGTGCGGTATTGTCCCCAGAGTCAGCAAACCTTTCCTCATGCCTACCCTGCGAGTGCAGGGTTGAGTCGCTCGTGAGGAGCTGAGCTGGGTCTAGGCTGTGTTCAGGGCACCAACGTCCTCGCTGAGTTCCCGTAGTGCCACCTGGTACTTTGGGAGGGGGCTGAGCTGCTAGAGGGTGTTTCTCAACGTCCGTGCCCCACATTCAGCTCTGGGCTTGCTCCGTGTGCCTCTGGTAAAGTCGGGGTCTCCCTCTGCGCATTTACCCCTCCCTCTGTGGGAGACTCTTGTTTCTGGTTACTTGGTGCTTGGTAGCCTAGTGGTTGGGGTCACTGGGTTCTCTGTTGACCCGGTCAGACATCGGGCTCGGGCAGGCTCACGTGCCAACGTCTTTAGTTTGGGGCTTTCTAGGTGATTCATGGGACAAGCCCTCAGTGGTGTCCGTACAGGACCCTGGACCTAGAAGCGGTCACGTCCCCATCTCAGGAGGAGAGGGTCTGTGTGTTTACCCTGCTCCAACCCCCAGTGTGTCATCTCTCGTGCTCAGTGGGTGACGCGGCTTGCTGCCCCTTCCCAAAGGCTTAAGACTTTTGTCCCCAGTGGAGTAGGGTCCACATGGGGCTTCCACGCCTTTTCTGCATCTGTGGCTGCGCCCTCCCTCAGGCCCGCACCCCTGAGAAGCCATATGCTGTGTCTACCCCAACCGCTGACCCTTTTCGTAGCGCTTCCCAGAAGTCTGCGGACCGGAGCCTGCAAGTGGACGCAGACTCTCCTGTGTGCGCTGAGGTTCCGTCTTCTCGTTCAAGCCCATGTTCAACCTTTGGCAGTTCCTTGGACGGCAGCTGAACCTGCTACGCAGTCCCAGCACCTCCTCTTCCGACACTACGCGGGAGCTCGGACCCCATCTTGGGGTTCCCTTCCTTTCTTTGGATTTCGGGGTACCCGGTTGCCCTTTAAGCCGAGATCAAAGCGTGTTAGGATTTTGTAATTTAGGCTGCGTTTTCTCATCATCGTGGTAGAAGTGATGCTCATTATAGCTTTCCACATCCCAGATGGAAGCAAAATATTTTTTCGTGTTTTTTTTTTTTTTTTAACTATCGTCTTTCTTTAGGGTTTTTCTCTAATTATTTCCGGGAGAAACGTCTTGATGTCTCCCCCCGTGTGGCACTGGGGTTAATGAAGCTGGCAGTAGTGGCTTTCGTTTTGCAGGCCCTCTTGGGTCCCCGTGCTGAAGAGAGGACCCACTGATTGGATTTCCTCTCGGTTTTTAAACGGATAGCATATTTAACCTCTTAATTAAAAAGCCTTCGCATGACCCAAAATTTCCTGCCAGCCCATAGGCGTGACCTATTTCGTTGCCTCATCGTGACAAGATCGGAGTCACCAGTGTCTGAAGCTGTCCCCCCGCGTGGCACCCCCACATCCCACAACGCTGTCCCCCTTTTTCCTTTCTCAGTACGTCCTTCCGGAAATACAGACGCTCAGGAGAACCTGGACCAGCCTCAGCGGCTCAGAAATCACAGCGCAGTGAGGCCTCAGTAACCGGGCCGCCCCGGCAGCCCAAGGTGACGGTTCGTGTTCCTTAAAAGGAAATCGCTCTTCCTAGCAGTTTTCCCCATGGGATGGCACAGGTGACTCCCACACCTGTCCTGCTCGGGGACGAGAGGGAGACAGCTCCCGACGTCCCACGCGGGCCCATGGCGGCCTCGCTCTGACCCTCTCTCTCGTGGACACCGACGTCTAGATTTAACGGCCACTGGACTCATTTGCAGCACTGACTAATTAATCTGGTTAATTAACTGGCGTTCAGCTCAGTCTTGGCAGTGATTCTTGACGTTTAAAGCGGGAAGGAAGGAGGAGGAGGAGGGCTTAGCCGGGCAAATGACAACAACGTAGTGGAAGACGCATACAAGCTGAATGTGAATTTATACACGAGTGTTTTGTTTACACCACTGCATCTGTGCAGGGATTCTTTGCCTAGACTAATGCCCACAGTTTGGCTAAACAAGCTTCTTTTGTCTGACTGAGGAGGGTATTGGCTTCAATTCACAGTATTATTAGGCAGTGAAACTCATAATAACACCGTTTATTGTCCAAGTGCTTCCTCTGGGAGGGGACGGACGTGGTGGTGTGCACGTCGTCACGTGCGTGACTTGGGCAGACCCCATGATGCCCTGGCAGTGATGATGGACCAGGGGTGGGATCCAGGGCACAGAGGGGAACCTACCCACGTCACCCTCAGCTCCAGCTGGTTCAGAGGGAGAGACACCTGCCCAAGGAGGTGATGCGGTGACAGTTCAGCCATTTAAGACTTCACGGTCCCAAGACTACGATGTCCCTTTCCTCCTGCATCTGACAGTGCTGGTGAGTGAGAAGCTCCACAGTATGAATCTTCTAGGTGAGGCCTGGAGATCTGTAGCCGGGGGGCCATATCGGGCCTGCTGACAATGTTTTGTAAATAAAGTTTTATTGGAACCCAGCCATGCTCATTTGCTCAGTGTGGCTTATGGCCGCTGTCGTGCTAAGCTAGTAGAGCTGAGTTATCGTGAGAGGGGTTGCATAGCCGAAAAGACCACCGAAGCACCAAACCATTGTGATGCTTTGAGGTGGAAAGCCACCCAGAATGCACTGCATATGTTCTCTTTGTCTTTAAGATGAGAATACGCGGATAATAATTTGACTTTCAAGAAAAATGGCCACCACTGGCCATGCAGTGCAAGGACAAACACCTTTACCTGACTCCCCCCAAAATGGTGCTGTTTCCAGCGATAATCTGAAACCATCATAAGAATCACTTTGTCTTCGTTGGCTCATTTTAATATATATTTTTGTTACTACCAGGCTATCGGTATTGATTTTTGCAGCTGTCACTCACACCGGCCACTAAACGCCCTAACTTTCTATTGGATGGCGAATTTGATGCTTCTAAACACGGCAGTGTAGGAAAAAGAGAAAATAATCCAGCGAGAGTCACATCTGAAGGGTGAATGTTTGCTTTCAGCTCGTTCACTCCGGGGCCCATAGCGAAGGCTGGTGGCTCATTTTCTGCCCTGCCAGCGCTGGTGGAGGGTGGCTCTGTGCCTTTGTCCCTGTTCTCGCTATCTAGCGAGGGAGCCAGTCGTTGGCCTGTCACCCAGGAGAGTGTTTGAATACAGAGTCAGGAGCAGGTTCTGACAGAGAAGGCACGGGTCCTACCTGGCTGGGCATGTACCTGAGGAAGCTGGCCTCACCTGGAAGGTGACAAGAGAGAGGAGTCTTATTCGAGCATCACCAGTGGCTCCCCGTCCAAGGGTCTGGTTTGCAGCTTTGCATTTGCAAAAACTCGGTCTGGCCCATGCTTCTCTCTGCAGCTGTGGTGTGCAGGTGTGCGCCGTGGCACGTGTGTACACACACATGCACATGTTGACAAACCGTCCGCTGGTTTGCTAAGTTTCAGGAGCGGTGTGCCCGTGAAGCAAAGGCTTGAGACAGACCGGCCACAAGCGGGGTCAGGGGGTCAGGTGGGTTGTTGGCAGCATGGAGGAAGTGAGCTGATCTTAGAAAGGTGGCCGTGGGGTGGCCTTGCCGACAAGTCGTTACGGTCCATACGAGTCAGCTTGAGCGGCTGTGACAAAGGACCAGAGACAGGGTGGCGTAAACGAGACACAGCAATCGTCTCACCATCTGGAGGCTGACAGTCTGAGGTCCCCGAGGCCTCTCTCCGTGGTGTGCACACAGCCATCTCCTCCCAGCGTCTTCACGTGGTTTTCCCTGGGCATGTCTGTGTCCCATCTCCTACCTCTTAGGGACACCGGTCCTCCTGGACCAGCACTCGCTCTCACCAGCTGCCTCGGCGTAACTTAACATCTTTCACGCCCTATCTCCACACTCAGGCACGTTCTGAGATACTAGGGCTTAGGGTGTCAACGTAGGAATCTCTAGGGAACTAAATTTAGCCCGTACAGGGTCAAGACGAGGATGCCAAACACATCTGCTTCTGAGAAGCCCCACAGTTTTGATCGTTGCCATGCCAACGCACCCTCCACACCAACGGGCTGTGAAACAGATGAGCCAATCACAAGGCGGCCGTGCCTTCCTGCGGCTTCTCCTGGTGGGCCTTTTGGATGTCCTCAAACTTTTCTGTCACCCATTAGCACCCTCTCGGTTTCATTCCCACAGGTGGCTAGTCACAGCTCAGACAGAGGGTGCAGGTGGGAGCACCTTTCTGTCCTCTCCCTCAGCCCCCGTCCACAGACTGCCAACAGATGTGACTCTATTTCCGGTAAATAAGAGAAGAAATATAGAGAACTATTGGACCAGGTCTGGGAATCGCAGAGAGGAAAATTCGAATAAAGAAAACATCTCCTTCTGTGGATGACACTGTGTTGGAAGAAGTGCACAAGTACCCCGACAGCCTGGAGCCATGGCCGGACTCCAGCGAGATGCAGCCTGACTGGGGATAACTGTGCACTCTGGTACCTACCCGCCTGAAGACGATTTAGCTGTAAAACACAGCACGGAGGAGAGGTGGCCACACAGCCGGGAGGTGATGGCGAGACTCTGGGTGACAGGAAGTGTCCCCGAGAGTCAACCTGAGCCTCAGCTCCCAAGGGCCAGGGCGAGCCGAGCGCCTGCCATGACAGCCTTCTGTCTGAACGAGGGAGGAAATAGTCTCGTTTTTCTTGGGGTGACGTGGAAGCTGCTTCAGAGTCACCCCAACCTGGGTGCTGGCGTATGGACACACCAACTCCTCAGTCTTTTGATAAAGGCTGTCCCTCCCCCCAGCCCCGGGGGGCTCTCATTGTCCAGCAGAAAGTCCTCAGATTGAAAGCAGAGTGGCCTCCGTTACAATGCCAAGGGTCAAGGGCACGAGGTGGGGGCGAGTGGTCACTGACAGCCTCTGCTACCGTGAAAGTATTTACCACAGAGTGTGTATCCCTTGGATGCATTTTCATACCATCCCGTCTCGCCATTGACCTTGAACGTCATTTAAGCATCCACCCAGAAATTCACCTGTTTCCCAGGAAATGGAATACAGGGTGGGCTTCTTAGCCACTGAGTTTGACTTCTCCTCGTCTTCCAAGGTCATCCCATAGATGCCCGGAGAAGCAATAGTGAAAATGAATGAGATGCACTCTTCCGAGCTGTCCCAGATATATCTATAGCTATTATGCCATTGGACTCCGTAAAAGGCACCAGAAGTGACTCATGTCGTCCAGGCCAAGTGGAGACAGATCTGTGATCACCTCTGGCCTCAATGACACGTTCTGGGAAATTGGATCCACTTCGCCACCACCTTCTTGGAGAGCAGTTAGAAACTATATGTCTGCATTTCTTAGTAGCCAAGGGATGACGTAGCCCCAGGGGTATGCTGAGAAATATAACAATTATCTCTATAGGGGGAAAAAAAACCCCAAAGCTCCTATGTTTAACATTTGCCCATTTCTGTGGTGTCAATATTTTCACCGTATCTGATTTCAAGCTACCGATGGTTTAAAAACTGGCTTGAGAAATTCCTGAAAATTTACTAATTGGCTCTTGTGAGCGGTTCCAAGCTGGCTGCAGCTCACCAGAGCCACAGACGACCACTCCTGTCCCGGACACCTGTGCTTCAAAGCCATTCTCTGCAAATCTTGCCTGGAGCTTTGATAGGACAAATGGTACCAGCCACAGGAAAGCAGAGGCTGACCCATGATCCTCTCTGCTAAGGGGACCAGAACCCCACAGCAGCCCGGCACAGACCCTTGCCAGCTCTGACACCAGGGAAAGGTGGGAGATGGGAACTGGGGACATGGCTGTTATTGACCAGCAAAGGCAACGAGGCTGAAGTCCCCTGTCACAGGGCCAGCCCTCGTCAGGCTGGAAGGCAAGTTTATCCTATAGACTGCCCTGCATTAACCTTGGCGTTGAGGGTCCCAGGTTCTCGGTCCCGATTAGCAGCACACCCTGGTGGAGGTGACCAACTCTTGCTTTACCAACATGATCTTCACTCGAGCTTGGCAATCACTCAGTCACTTTTCATGAATCACTTTTTAAGGGAAAACCGAGGTGATTGGCGAGTGTTGCACAGAGCCGTGTTTGGGGGGACAGCTGACATAACTGAAGACCAGTGCCAACTTGCCAGTGAGAGTGGGCCTTTGTGGCCAAGAAGACAGGAAGTGAAAACTCTAGAAAAACGTCAACCGAACTTGACTAGTTAAATCAGTTGACTAATTATATTGAAATGAGTTGACCAATTTTCTAAATTGGTGTTTCAATAGAACTCCAGGAAAAGGTAGCTTGCAAGGTGGGAGCTGGGTTGGGAGGTAGTTTAAAAATACCTACATTTAGGATAATTGGAGAAATTATTTTTGGAGACTCTCCAGAAACATGTTATAATTAACGAGTGTGGCATTTTGTCTGAAGCTTAGTTTTGGACGAAACGCGCATGCTCGCTCCTCGAGACGGTGTTTACCCATCGGGTTCAATGGACAGGTCAGCGTTGCGTTGTTTTGAACGTGACAAGCGCTTAACATCAGCTTAAGATCTTTAAAGCCGCACAGTCCCGGGCTGGGGCAGGTGGCCTCAGCTAACACCCGACTTTCTCTCTGTTGCTTTCTGCCGTGGAGCTGACAGATTGTGGTTTGATTAGCAGGTGTCCACACTGGGAACAAGTGAGCAGTTCTGTTCGCGTTTTAATCTCAGGACTTCAGACTGGGACTGAAGAATAAGAGAGGAGGATGGAAATCCTCTCATTCATCCTACAGAAACCCTGGACGTGCTGTCTCTGGGGACACGGAGCTGGGTGGTAGTGCACAGCAGAAAGCTGAAGGCGGTGGATTTGGGGAGTTGGGGGTGGTGGAGTGACTCCTCAGACACCAGACTACGTGCCTCAAAGTCGCGCGCGCGTGTGTGTGTGTGTGTGTGTATGTACATATGTATGCGCATATATATGTATGTATCTATCATCATCTATCTACATCTATTAATCTATTATCTATCTATCTATCTACTATCTATCTATCTATCTATCTATCTATCTATCTACTATCTATCTATCTATCTATCTATCTACTATCTATCTATCTATCTATCATCTATCGCCTATCTGTCATCTCTCTATCTCTCTATTATCTATTGATCTATCTATCTGTCTTTCTCTCTATCATCTATCTATCTATCTATCATCTATCTATCATCTATCACCTACCTATCATCTCTCGATCTATCTATTTATCATCTATCTATCTATCTATCTATCTATCTATCTATCTATCTATCATCTATCACCTATCTGTCATCTATTATCTATCGATTACCTATCTATCTATTATCTATCTATCATCTATCTATCATCTATCATCTATGTATCATCTATCACCTACCTGTCATCTCTTGATCTATCTATCATCTATCTATCTATCTATTTATCTATCTATCTATCTATCTATCATCTATCTATCATCTATCACCTATCTGTCATCTATTATCTATCTGTTATCTATCTATCTATTATCTATCTATCTATCTATCATCTATCCATCAATCAATCTATCTATCATCTATCATCTATCATCTATCTTCTATCTATCATCTGAAATCTAGGTGGATTCCTACTTTTGAGCTCTTGAGACACTTTAGGATTCTTTAACTAGATCCCCCTTTTTGCTTATCCTACTTGAACTTGGGCTTCTGATATTTGCAACCCCAAGAAGTCTCACTGTCGAAACCTCAAATGATTCAGGGTCAGGCCCGTCCAGGGCATAACCGCCACCCAGCTGAGGGCTCAGTCGGGGCACACAGCAGAGGGCAGGGCCTCCGGGGCGTGCGTCTGTGAGGCTCTGAATGACTGAGGGTGGAGATGGGGTGTCCCGGAAAGGACACGAGAGGTCATCTCGCCTAGAGAGGAGCGTAGGAGAACATGTCTCAATCTCTGGCCAGGCAGCGCTGGATTCTAGTGTTTTTAGATGCATTCGATGCGTTTAGATTGGATGCGTTCTCTTTGTGAGTCCAAGTGTCCCTGGGTGAGCTGCTTAAAAGGATGTGCTTTGCTGCACATAAAGAATGGACTCAAAACAACGGGCAAAATTTCCCCAGGGACGGCCTTTTGGCTGTAAGGAGTTCGCTGATGACTCAGTAACAGAATCAGGGTTCACGATCACCCGAAAGCCTTCGACACGAAGATCAAGGCGATACGCGCGTGAAACGGGCGTGCGTTACAGGGGACAAAGTCAAGCTCACATTGGGAACAAGGAAAAACCATTTCGAAGCGTGGAAACATTTGCGGTCTCGGAAAAAAATGTCAAGTATGCCCAGCATCTGGCCGTGCCCAAGAGGCCTTTTCCTGCTGGCACTGAACCCCTCCTGCTCCCAGGAGAGTGGTGGCAAGGACAGCTGCCGTGTAGGGGAGGCTGGCAGCTCGGCGGTCCTCAGCTTTCCCCCCTTCTCCAGAGAGGCGCCTTCATCACGGAGAGATACGACTCACGAGCTGAGAGAGAGCCAGAGGTCATCTGGGGTTCTGGAGGGGGTTCCCCTTGTCCCACCGCGCCCGACCCCGTCCGCGAGTGTGTGTCACATTCTTCCTGGGCGAAGCCCCATGGCTGTCACCAGGTCGTCCCTGGACTTGCCACGTCAGACTGGTTAAGGTCCACTGTCCGACCCACTCGTTACAGATGAGGAGACCGAGGCCCGAGGTGAGGGCCTTGTGGGGAGTCCCGGATGCTCCTCCCGCCTTACGGTGCTTTGTAGAGAGCCCATCGGTGGGTTTCCGAGGAAACAAGAGGTGACAGCTGTAAGGTGGGCTCTCCTCACCCGGGCAGTCATGAGCATACAGAGCAGAATGGCCGAGGTTATCATAATGCTTCTGGTTACGACTCTGTATTAAAAACATACTGCTCGCCAGTGCGCTTAAGTCCTCTGCAAATATTAACTCATCAATCTTCATATGGACTCCACAGGCGGGATTTTTTTTTTTTTTTTTACTTAAGAATTCTACTTCCGTTAGATTTATGGCATCGTAAGAGTGAAGACTCATAAAGCAAAATAAAAGGCCTAAAACTCAATCAGAAAATATATGTAATGGGAGGGAAAGGATCTGAGACAAATCATAGACTGTGACTGGGCGTCAGATTTGGCGTTACGGTCCCTGGCCACGAAGGCGGGAAGCAGACACAGCCTTCATTGTTTGTTCCTGTCCCCAAGACAAACGAGCATGAGTCCCATTTTGCCAGGGAAGAGACATAGGCGCTTACTTGCCGTGTCTTGTCAAGCAAATCACTTGGCATTTGAAGCCTCACGGTCCCCGCAATCACCATCGATGAGCCAGGCTCTGTGACAGCCTCTCCCACTGTCCTTAAACAGTAGTTTCCGTTACCTGCCTTGGTTTACCTGTCTGTAGAACCAGGGTGATCCTGCGTGGTGCCTCCTTCCCACGGGAAGCAGGATGGACAGGAAGGAAGGAGAGTGTAAGAGGCATCACCAACCCAGTGCCACGGAGACGAGCCTTCCAGAGACGCGAGGGGAAGGGGGGAAAACTGGTTCCATGATAATAATTATTATTTTCAGCAGCTCATATCGTTTCCATTTTTTCCAGAAGCCCCTGCTTAAGAGATCAGCAGATTAACTCCTCACGAACTCGGAGCTAGTCACGTGCCCGCCCTTGCAGCTCTGCCTCGAATCGTGATTGATGATGACTCGTCGACGATGCCCTAGTTGCTTCTCATTGTGACACGTCAGTGCTGTGACCTCACACAGCAACCCCCCTCCCCCACGTGTCAGCCACAGAACGACAAGATAACGCAGGTGTCCCATGGGTCAGCGTAAGAGGTCTGCGAGGGAGTAATCATAGCCAGGGGATTCAGACCCGACTCCCTCCTTACTTCCTTTATAACCTGCTTTCCATCATGGCGACTCTGCCTTCTCCACGGTCACCAGGGACTGCAAGGTATGATGGGAGAAGTGCCAAAACGATCAATTAATTTTTAAAAAATACATTTATAGCCTGTTTTGGTGAATATAAAAGTAATACAGTTCTTTAACAGCATGAGAAAAACGTAAAAAGCGTACAGATGATTACGAAAACACCTACAATTATGCCATAGACGTAACGACCCTGGAGGTGTGTTGTAATCTTTCTTCGAGAAAGTTAGTGGCCCCCGGACCTGGCTCATTGGAGAAGCGGCCACACTGTCCATGGCCAGCCTCCAGCCAATGACAAAGCATGGTCAGGATTCCAGAACCCAGCCAATATGAGTCCCACCCAATGTAGGACTCTCCGAGTGGGCTCCAGAGCGCCCTCTTGGGTTGGCAGAGGCCAGAGGACAAGCTAGGAGGCGATGTGTTATGTTCCATGGGAAGGGCTGGGCATGCTGTCTGTTCACTGGTGCCATCAGGGACATGGGGGGACCCAGCACCACTGAGACATTTGAGGGAGACTCTCCAGTTTGCTCTGTTCTCCTGAGCCTCTTCAT
>PVKZ01006543.1:0-15000 GCA_004027375.1 Macroglossus sobrinus | reverse complement strand
TTGACTTAGTGACATACATCGCAATGAAAGGCCAACAGCAAATGAAACGTGGGTACATCAGGACCGAGTGGTGTGCGCATAGTATTTAGATGGAGGTGACCACCACAGGGGACCCGCCTGAGGGAAAAAAGACCAAGTTCAATGGCGGAGCCTCTGGAGCGAGAGTTGAGGAGAAGGGGGTGTCGCAGGGTGGTGGCCTGTCCCTGCGACTCCTTCCTGAACATACGGATTTGTTTAAATCCCACACGGGTTTTTATTCTGTTCAACAACAAATCAATGAAAGACATACATTCCTCAACAGATGAATAACGGCCATAGATCATCCCTGAAGAGATCACCTGTTAAGACCCACATGATGGCGCCAGTTGGAACGAATGTCAAAAAAATGCAGAGAAAACGCACACATGAGAACAGAGAGCAAATGAAGGCAATGGTTAATTCGGAGGCTGCTGTAAATGCCAAGAATGAAATTCATTCCACGCCTCGGTGTTTTGAAGTCAGAGGGGGATTCGACCGCCCGCATCAGCTGGCTTCGTAATTACATCCTTGCCTATCCGAGCCCCGTGGAGGCGTCAATCACCGTCATCCATGAAGTCATCCCCAGCACAGACACACACACAATCCATTATTTAGCTCACATCCTATACGTGCGAAGGCTCTTTCTAGTTCTTGTCAGTCGACGAAACACCCGTTAAAGGGCGAAACACACACGGTTGGTTCAGACAGCTGTTTTGCTCATAACCGTTTCGCTTGGTATTTCGTGAAGCTGATGGGTTGTTTCCATGTCGGGGAGCTATGGCTCAGAATCCCCAATGGCTTGAAGTCACGTGGCGTCGGTGGTGCTGGGCAGCTGCAGCTGGCACTGTGGGAATCGGAGGCTCCCAGCTGGGGTGGGAGCCATCGTGGAGGCTCAGACGCCACACAGAAAGGCCCTGTGCGGGCCACCAGGGCCATGTAATAACCACCCTCTTCCCCGGCCCTGTCAATCTGCTTACAATTCGCTCCAGGAAGAATCCACATCCGAAAGTTCACGCTGGGTGGAGGGTGCCCATTAGCGGACGTGCCCATCTCTGCGCCCCCAGAAATGCCCGGGAGCCTTCAGTCAAACACCAGCATCCATCGGTTTGTGGTGACTGCCCAGAGTGCAGTTTGAGGAAGGACTGGCTTGTCTCACTGCACACAGCATCCCCCAGGGTCATCTGTGGGCTTGCCCATGCCAGGGCTGCTTTGTTTGCCTTGTGTTTTGGAAATAACCAGTGTATGTATTCAAAGAGGACTCAATGTGCTGTGCGTCTGCGCGGTGAGAGGATTGCTAGAGTCGAGCCAGTTGACGCATCATCTCTTCCCTGTCCCCATATGTGTGTGTGTGTGTGTGTGTGTGTGTGAGGGGAGGGGAGGGTTGGCAATCTGCTCTCAGCAAACGTCCAGGACCCGGCACGGCACGATGAACCATCACCTCACTGCCCACCGGCTCTCTCCTCTCATTCGTCCCTCGTAACTGCAACTTGGTACCCTTCGACAAAGGACTTCCTTCTTCGTTGAAGGCATTGCAAATATTCCTTGTAGAAAGACCAATACCTTATGATCTCACTCCCATGTGGCATCTAAAGCATCAGATGCACAGAAATAGGGGAGAGGGGGCAGGGGCCAGGGGAGAGGGGATGGGAAAAGGGGATACAGTGGTCAAAGGGTCCAAAGTTGAGTTGTGCAGACATTTCGGGGAGCTAACGTTCAATCCTGAGAACGTGGTTAGCGACACTGTGATATACACCTGAAATTCACCAAGGGGTTTGATCATAAGTGTTCTAACCGCATGTACACACACACACACACACACACACACACACACACACGCACACGGGAACTTTGAGAGGTGCCGGATATGTTAATTAGCTTGACGTTCGTGATTATTTCACAACGTGTGTGCAGAGTAAAACAGTAAGTCACATACCTTCAATATGTCAAGTTTCGTTTGTCAGCCCCATCTGCTGCGGTCTGAATAGGCCCCTCGCCCCCGAGGGGCTGGCCTCAGGAGGTAAGGCCCGAGGGGGAGGTCGGGTCGTGAGGGTGGAGGCCTCACGTCGGGGACCCCTGCTCTTGTAAAAAGGCCGGAGAGATCTGTCCCCCCGGCTTCCGCCATGGGGGACACTGGGGGAGTCTGTGGCTGGAGGGCGGCCTGTCTTGCTGGCACCTCAGCTTCCAGCCTCTAGAATGGTGAGACACAAACGTCTGTCGTTTGCAAGGTGCCCAGTCTGCGGCATCTGTGGCATTGTTCCAGCATCTAAAGGACAAAGACGACCCTCCAGTAGAGATGGAGAAAAGGAAAAAAAAAAAAAAAAAGATTTGGATTTGGTCTGTGTGGTAAGCAGAAGACTGGTTCCCAAAAGCTGTCTACACCCCAGGCCCCTGGGACCCGTGAATATTAGCAAAAGGTGCTTTGCAGATGAGATTACAAGGAGGATGAGATGGGGAGAATATTCCAGATTATCCCAGTGGGCCCGATGGAATCACGTGAGCTTGTAGAAGTGGAGGAGAGGTGGGTCAGAAAGATGGCGGTCGTGACGCCCTCATGTCAGTTCTAAGATTTTGGGGGTTGCGTGCAAAGCCACCGGTGGCTGACAGGGGTCCCCAGCGGGCAGCCAGCCAGGAATTGGAGACTTCAGCCCTGCAACAGCGCAGAACTGAATTCTGCCAACGATCACAATTAGCAAGGATCTCACTGGCCCCCCTAAACCATAACATGGCCCTGTATCCACCTAGACTTGAGCCCAGTGAGACCCGCGATGGACCTCAGACCTATAGAACTCCAAGCGGATACGTTGATGCCGTTTAAGCCGTCAAGTTCAAGGTCGTTTATCTCAGCCCCAGGAGACTGATGCAGTCAGGGGCCCGTTTAGACTCAGACCGAACATGCCGTGATTGATGAGTGGTGTCTGTCACAGGTCCGGGGCTGGAGAGCTGCAGCCCACGTGCTGGACATTTGTCACGAGGTCGGACACATCCGTCAGGTGCCCCGTGACGGAACGAGTGACATGAAAGAGTAAACACGTTGTGAGAACAGAGAGGACACGCGGGCTGAGAGGAGCCAGCCTGAAAAGTGAGGGACAAGGGTCCAGAGGCCCGCCCCCAAGTCCCAGTCTGGGGGTGCGCCCAGCTGGTGACCAAGGACGGGGCCGTGGCGGTCGGAGCGGGGCTGGAGACTCAGTGTGAGATGCTGCTCATGTCCCACGTCGGCGACTGGCAACATTGTTGTTCTTCTGTGGACACTTTGCTCAGCAAAGGATGGGGAAGTGGGCTTGTCGTAAGATTGCTATGCAGAGATTTCTGACGTGGAGTCAGAGGGCAGGGAAGGCTAGTTGCTTTGTAGTGGTTTTGACGACCTCACCCGTGGAAAAGCACAGGGTGGGCCCACCGCAGCTCCACGCAGCATCCTAAGCCCCGCCTCCCGGAGATTCTAGCTCTGAGTGGGCCAGGCGCCCACACCCCCGCCACTGCGGGCCGGAGGGGTGGCTGGGAGGGCGGTGGTTTGCAGGACGGGGAGGACGGTGTCTGGAGTTCTAAATCCCCACATACAAAAGCTGCCGATGGGAACATTCGCCCCATAGACCTTCTCACCGTGGCCCAGGTAGCTGCGCAGGTGCAGCTGGGACCTTGACCGACACCTGCCCCTGAACACACACCTGTCTTATCATTCCGTAGCGGCGTCTTTTGATATTTTGTCCCCGGCCCACCTGCACGTTCAGAAAGGTAAGCTTTCTCTCGGCCTATCTCTACTCCAGCACACCCAGGGGGGGCCCACAGGGGGAACCCTAAAACACCTGCCTTGTTGCCAGGTAAGATTGTACGTGGATCAGCAAACTGCAGATGGAGTCTACACCGGTGACCTTCAGGGGTCAGTTCAGTCTTCCACTGATGAAGATGAGGAAACAGACACACCATGAGGTCTGAGCCTGCTCATCACGAAGGTGGAAGGAAGTTGACAGAGGGCAGGGGTGGGCGGGTTCTGCTGAAAACCAAACTCATGATTGGAAGAATAAGTGGAAAAATTTTCCTAAAACATTTAAAAGACAAAAAATTATCAAAGAAAGACTAAAAGAAGCCACCCACTTTACCATATCTTGGTGACACACGTGCATTTCAAATACAGACAGGCAGTCCTAAGCGATTTCACTTAGGGGAAGAAAGATTATTTAGACGGAAAGATATAAAATTTTTGTTCCGCTTCCCAATTGCAATGCAAAATAAAAGGACAGTGATTTTTATAGGGGTCTAAGGAAAACATTGTGACCCTAGAATTTGATTCCCGAACTCATTATCATTCACGTAAAAGGCACCGTTCTTGTTAAATATTTCAGGACTCAGAAAATACGTCACAGTTGCTCCTCATAAAATGATTCTTCAAGTAAATAGTAAAGCAGAATAAAAATGCCACAAAAGGGAGATAGACGACAAATAAACTGTCTATAGTTTTAAATACTTAAAACTATTCTGCTATGTAGCGAGGATGGTTAATTCGATTTTTAAGGAAGCGTTTTTGTAAAGAAGGGTCGGTTCTAAATTAAAAATTGCATGGTTTTCAAAGCACGCAGGGGAAGGGTGGGTGATGAGCATGACAGGAAGAGAAATAAGGAGACAAAAGCATGGTAAAGATTTTGTCATTTGAGGAGAGGCAGTCACTGATGTCTAATTATTGATGTCAGAAGAAAAAGATGGACTTTGTATACATATTTGTGAAAAATGAATTCAGAGAACACATACAAGACTTAACATTTCATAGAACTGTAGAAATAACAAACAAAGCTCCATATAAAAAAAAAACTCGAACAATTCGTCAAAAGTCAAGAATAAAAAAAGATAAAATTAAGAAACCCATCAGACAGGAAATGCACACAGATGTGTCCATAATAAGTAAAAACTAGATAAATTGCCTTGTTGAAAACAAAGATTTTCACACCGGCTACAAAATAATAAAAATAAAAATTCAGCTTATTATATTATTACGAGAGTCATCAAAAGCACAAGGAAGCTGCCGATGATGGATGGGCAAAGATACGTGAGCTAAATATATGTGTGTGTGTGTGTGTGTGTGTGTGTGTGTGTGTATGTGTGTGCACGCATGCGTGTGTGTGAGTGTGCATATGTGTGCATGTGTATGCATCGTGTGTGTGCATGTGTGTATGTGTATATATGCGTGTGCACGCATGCGCGTGTGTGCGTGTGTGCATATGTGTGCATGTGTAGGCATTGTGTGTGCGTGTGTGTGCATGTGTATGAGTGTGTGCATGTGTGTGTGCGCATGTGTGTGCATGTGTGGGCGTGTGCATTTGTGTGTGCATGTGAGCACACACGTGTGTGAGTGTGTGTGCATGTATGTGTGTTTGTGTGTGCATGTGTGTGTGCATGTGTGCATGTGTATATATGCGTGTGCACGCACGTGTGTGTGAGTGTGCATATGTGTGCATGTGTATGCATCGTGTGTGTATATATGTGTGTGTGCATGTGTATGAGTGTGTGCGCGCATGTGTGTGTGTGTCTGAAGCACTGTATTACTTTCCGGCACTCTACAATGTCCCAGGCTTGTCTTGTGCGTTTCCTGCCCCAGTCCTAGACTCGGCCGTTTCCCCGAGGAGCCCTGGTTCCCGTCCCTGGAGAATGGTGTTAGAGACCAAGATGTAGCAATAACTGTGCTCAGAGCTTCGGGGTGCCACGGCTCCGAGGCCCTCACAGCGGGCAGAGCGAGGCAATATATGCACGTCCCCAATTCTTCCTGCAGCTTCCCAGCATTCCACTGCATGCGTGGGCCAGGGCTCACCGAACCAGTGTCCTTGGTTCCGTAGATTCCCTTGCTTGGGCGTTCTGTCAGTTTCCAGCATCTTGCAATGATAAGCATAGCTTCAGTGAGTACCCGTGTGCGTTTGTGTTTTCATATCTCTGGCGGTGAATCAGGGTACATTTCTCACGTCCTTAGGATAAATTCCCGAAAGCACACGTGCAGGCAGAATTTTTGGATATCGCCAAGTTCCTCTCAAAGGGGTCGCATCGTGTCTGCATTCCCACCAGCAGTGGATGAGGGCGTCTGTTTCCTACAAACTCACTCAAAGGGTATATTGTCAAATTCATGAGTTTTTGCCAATAGGATGGGTGAGAAAAGGGTGCAGGGGGCCCCCCAATCCTCGTGGACAAAGTCAAGCTTTCCGGACCCACGAGCTGACAGCGCTGAGCTAAGACAAAGGGATCGGAAGCCTTGGGGACGAAGTTAGAACGTGGCTGTCATGTGTCCATTCTTCCAGAACTGTGTCCATAAGGCATGAAGAGATAACCTCATGTCACACGCGCTCCGAGGACGAAACAGATACTGGACCCTGACTCACAGGCCCACAGAAACTCTGCTTCTCCGCAGAAGAAGTACAGCCACATGGCGACTGGTGATAGACAGCGAGGTCCTTTGGTCGCCTGGAACCAAAACAGAACTTCCTCCAAGCTTCGTTACGTGTCTGCGGCTGGCCGCCAAAGTTGTGGCGGTGTTAAGGCCGCCCACATTTTTTTTGTTGTTTGTTCTGTCGTTTCTCTGGCATGTCAGGTTACGGTACGAATTGAATGCTCACGGGTCATCACCCAGGGGTTTTTATCATGAAGCAAAGAATTCAGAGACATCCGGGAGAATGTTTTCTCAATAAATATCCAACTGTGCCCAAATTATGAAAGAAACATCACTTTAGATAATTTTCAGTTGATGCAAAAGAAGAAAATACTAGTAAAATAATGTCAGTCATTGGTATTTCATGTCGGTTTCAGATCCGACCCACGGTCTCAGCTGAGGGCTGCTCTCCCCATCTTTAGTGGGGTGGCTTGTATAGTGAGCATTCTTTCCCCACTGTGTGGATGAGAAAAAGCTGGCACAGACGGGGTAAGAGTCCCCGTCCCAGATGACTCGCTCGGCGACAGAGCCAGGCATGCATGTTCTGTGGCACCCCCTCTGCCACGCACAGCAACCTGGATGGGGACGGTGTGGGTGAACAAGGACACGGGAGGCTGCGTAAGCGGAGAAGCGACCTTCTCAGAGATGGAAGTATGGGCTCAAAGGCCCTCCACAGCTCCGATGAGTTTGTGACACCAAACCGTCCCAATGTCGCCCGACGGCAGCGGGAAGCTATGCACGGGGGAGATGCCCGTCAGCCCCAAACACCGTGCTTGAGCCTCGTCGCGATTTGGGTCACCAGAACCTAACGAGCAGCTGCTCGTGATACAGTCACACGCGTGCTGTTGAGTGTGTGAAGGCTTCGGTGAGCGACACCGCCTGGTTTAGGAAGTACGAGGTGAGAGCGTGTAAAAATAAACCACAGCATTTAAATGAGATGCTTACTCATTCTCGGCGTTAAAGACGAGATTCCTGAGTCTGCTTAACGAAAGGGGTGGGCAACCTTCTCACCGTGTTTCGAGGTCTGGCTCAACGCTTCTCTTCACAGGAGAGCTGACTGTAAGCTCAAGGCCACGTGGGAGTCTTACAGAAACGCCACTCGTTAAGAGCGCTTGCTGTGAGCGATGGCCGTTAGTGACTCCCAGCCGTACATTCCCGTGTCACAGGAGAGTGAATGTCCTCACCCAGCTGTGGCGTGGTTAAATCACCGTCTTCACCGTCACCGATTCTGTCACTTTTAACCCACCCATACATACATCAGACCTCTCCCTGGGGAAAGCTGTTTGGACGCAGAAATGAGTGAATGATACGAGCAGGTTAATACTAAAATATCATTTCTATTTCCCAGGCACTCTCATTTCGTGCATGTGTCATTGGATTTTCTGCTTTGTGAAACCTTGGCTCGAATTCCAGTATCTCAGAAACGGTCCTTTCTTCCTCCCAGGAAGTTGGTCTGCCTTTATTGTCAAACGTCCGATTTTACTTTTAAATGAAGTTTCATTTATGTCATTGTCTCAAGGAGTCGCTGCAAGATGTGAATGCGTGTGAATGAAAAATTCAGGTTTCTAAAAGCTCTTCGGCAGCCTTGCTGTCACGCTATAGTTTGGCGGATGCATTTGCACGCCCGTTTCTGCACACGTGGATGGTCCCGTGGCCCTCGCCGGCATTGTCGCTATTCGTCAGGGGAAGACGCCTGCGGGTTATCGCTGGAAGTGATGTCTGCCGCTACTGATCAGCCTCTTTCTTCCCCCAAAGCAATTCCTGGTGTTCTCGCACGCTGGCCGCAGGATGACAAGGGTTTGGGACAATGCTTACGTCGCTGTTTTAAGTGTTTATCAGCAGGGTTGTGGAAGAGCCTGCGGGGTCACCCATCTGTCCTCTGGGCAGACGAGATACTGGGGGGACCATGTTGGCCGGTGTTGTCTGCGGTGACTTGGAGACGGTTTTCCTCCTTTATGTAGGTTCTCCCCATCTGGGCAAGCTTTTGTGAAATGCGCAGCTGTTGCTGTGAACGTGGGACGTGAATGCGCGTTGTGTCCTCTCTGGAATCTGGTCCCCGAGTGTGGGTAACTCCCGCCGCCCCTGCCAGCCTCCGCCTTCGTCTCTCACGAGCACCTGTTGGGCTCCCGTCCACACACCTGTTGGGAGCCCTGATGGGAGGGGCCCCTCCGGGCAGTTCCCTGACACCCAGTGGCCACGGCCTCTCTGCCTGGTTTGAGTGTCAGCCACCTGCTTCCCAGCCGGGTGCCATGCCCACAGGGGGATGGGCACCTCTGCGCTGGCCAGGATCACCCCTCAGAAGACCCCAGGGCACGGGGAGCATTGAGAACTTCCCTTTGTAACTCACCGCTCTTCAGGTCTTTGCCCCCCAAAAGGGCGATGAGAATGTGAGGGGACAGCCTCCACGGAGGCCCTGAGTGGGCCCGTGAATCAAGGAGGGTTTCCCTGAGGAGGCAGCAGCTCTGGAACTCTGGCTTTGGTTTTAATTCAGATGTATGCGCCCATGGCGTGTCATGCAGAGACTGGAGTATTTACTAATATGGGTCTGTCTGAAATACACGGTTTTTAGTGAAAAATAAGAAACACAATGTAATGCAGATGAACTATGTACATACCACATTTACATATATTACATGCAATATTTTACATAGGTGAAATTTATGTGTTTTGACTATCATTTAAATACATATAAATGTATTAAAATACACGCACAGAGGCCATCGTCGAGTGGCTTCGGATTAGATTGTTTCGGGACAAGCATGCCACTTAGTAAAACTAAAAAAAAAAAAAAAAAAAAAAATTGAACGAAATATAGAAACTATTTGTTCGACAGAGGGTCCAGAAGTGTGGGACCAGGAGAGGTGACCCCGGCGTTTGGTTGCGTTTGGGCTGCGTTTGCTCTTTCCCAGAAGGAACGATTGAGGGGGGCCCCGTTTTCGATAAGGGCTGGCAGCCGAGACCCCGAGCCAGGCGTGTAGCTGTCTGTCCTGCCTCGGAGGGTAACTCTCGGTGTTCTGGACCCCACGCCAGGGTGGGGGAGCATTCCAGGCGGGAAAAGTAAACGGGAAAGAGACAGGCCCACTCAGGACCTGACGTCCAGCAGCGAGCCAGCCGGACACCGCCACGGGACCAGCCCGACGAGGAGCGGAAAGGACGTAGCTGAGATATCGTAAGTCTCCGAGAGGACTGAATGCAACCCAGAGGGCAGCAGGAAAAAAGCCGGGCTCTCCAGCTCTTCGTGACTAAACGCCGTTTCTTTCCATCGCGTGTCCACTGCCGAAGCGACACCGCCTTGGGCTCCCGGGTGGCCGTTGTGTTTAACGGTGTCCTCGTTTCTGATGACCCTTTGCTGCACGGTCCCATAAATGCCAGTCGCCCTGCTGCGTAAGCCGAAGGCGGACGGGTGGCCCATCTGTCCCTGGAGCGAGTGTCTGGTCACCGTGGGAACGGCCTGTTCTCCCTGAGCCTTTGCAAGGCCGTCTGAGCTGGCGGCGCTCGCATCCGCATCTGGAAACACCCTTGGGTGGCTCGTGCTGGCAGCAGTGGCGGCGGCGATGTCACCGTGGGTCCCACCGGCGTGCTCTCTCCTTGCTGCCCCCTCGTCTCCCACGGGTGCTCAGGCAGCCGCGGTGCTGGGCGAGGCCGCTCCCCCCCCCGGAGGCCTGGGCTTCGGGCCCGCTCGGAAGGCCGGCGTGCGGGACAGGCATGGGGTGCCAGCCTGGAGGCGTCCTCTAACCCACCCATGGCCCGGACAAATACGGGCACGTTTCAGGCCTTTGAACTTTACCCGTGACAGGAAGTCAGGCGAGAGGGCCCCCCGAGACTCCGCCCAGCTGTCCGATTCTGATTCTGTTTCCTTCTCACCGTCGTTGCTTCCACGGATCGGGGATTCACTGAGTTGTAAGGGACGCACACGCTCTCTTGACTGAGTCCTGTGACAGGCGGCCACCTCGTGCAGTCTGAGCAGCAGCGATGAATCTCGTTTCAAGGCTTCTCTTGGGAAGCCATTATGAAAAAATCCCCAAAAAGTCCCATAAGAGCATTTCTCAATGTGGCCGGCAGAGTAACGCTGTGAGGCGCACGCTGTGGCCTTTCTGCCCTCCTCGCCGTTTCTTTGGTCCCTCTGCCCACTCGGCTGGGCCCGGAGCCGGCCCAAACGCCTCTGCAGTTAGGGACATCTGGAGTAGGCACTGCTGGGAACTGCCAGTGGTGTGACAGGAAGCCTTCGCCAGGGCTGGTTCAGGCCGGATCGTGCGTGGGGCTGAGGCGGTGGCCGTCTGCAGGGAGCTGGCAGCAGAGAGCTCGTCCCCGGCTCTGCTCACGTAAAGTCACAGCAGATTGAGGAACTTCTAACCACCGTTTCAAAGAACGGGGCCATCACGCACCCCCCCCCCCCGTGCGTCCCAAACAGGCTGCTCACCCAAAGGAATAACCCAGAGAACAGGGTTCAGTCACCCCAACACTCATCACTGCAAGTGGCAACACCTCTTCCTGTCCGTGATAATCTGCAGCTTCGTTTATCTGTGGCTTTTACTAAACATCCCCGTGGTTTGCCACAGAAATCCACTCGCTACCTCTCCATGGATTCTTGTGTCCTTTTTACTGAGAGCAGAACATATTACACGGACGGATTATTTCGTGAGAAGCAGAAGAGAAAAGCGAATCCGGATGACCTCACTCCCTGCTTTATCTGGGAAGCTAAGATTAGACTCTGAATATGAAGTAAGCGTGTACGAGGAGGGTGTGCACTGCCTGTGTGTTTCTGGTCTCGGAGATAGTCTGAGGAAGAGGCTGCTGGCTCAGCCTGCTTCCGGGGTGGCTCGGGGTGGCCCTGAGCCGTTCTTGTACGGCTGAAAGAGTTTCGAGATGGGCCAGCCTCCCCCGCCTGTGTGGATGGTTCATGCCGCACTCAACGCCACGGTTGCAATTAGAACGACACTGCCGAGCAGAGACGGTGAATGTGACGATGCACACAGTAGGACACGTTCCCTGGCGTCACGGGCGTGCAGCCGAGTCGGGAAGCCAGATGTGAACCCAGCGACCGAGGACACGACAGAGCACAGGCCCCGGGCGGTGGGGACGGCCGCACTTGGGGGTCGTGACCGAAGGGAGCTCCGAAGGGCGGGGAGGGACCAAGCGAGCAGGCAGAACGCAGGGGAGAGTGTCCGAGGCAGAGGGAGGAGCCGGTGCAAAGGCCCTGGGGCAGGAGAGGGCAGTGCGCGTGCGTTCGGGAGGCGGCTGCTGCTCCAGAGAGTCAGAGCGGCGTGTTTGGGGACGAGCTGGGGTGACGCATCCCCCGTTAGGTGGCTTGATACAGGTTTCTGGTTAGCAGTGACAGGCTTAACAGGTGTATGGAGTAACCCTCCTTCTTGGAATACCACTGGAATAGTAAAAATGGCAGAGACCCACTGAGACTGCGTGAAGGAGGACAGGACAGGGGCGACCCTGGCCCAGGGAAGTGGGAGGGAGATCTGACTGACGTCGCAGCCCCCGACGTCCCACGGCGGGGACGCAGACACCAGGCTGACGCTCCGCTCGTCCCCTGTCCTCTCGCTGGGGCAGGGGACCAGGAGAACCTGCTCTAGGGACGGAGATCGGCCGGAGGTACATCCTGAAGAGGGGACCACCTGCTGTTCATCTTAGGGTTCAAACGCTTCGCGAACACGCAGAGTGCAAACACGAGGCTCCCCAGAATATAGCCCGGGCGATCGACCGACAGCAGAGGCTGGCCCCTGCGGGGGCCCCGCAGCCAGCACCCGCTCCCCAGCCTCCAGCCCTGGCTCTCGGGTTTCAACGGATTGTAAGACCATCTGGGGAACAGCTGCTGGGCATCTGGGGGGGTCTGACTCAGTTATTCTGGGGGCGGGGGCGGGAACACGCTTTCTGTTGTGTCTTTGAGTCTTTGTGAAACTCTCCAAGTGATCAGTGTCCCCGAGGGGTTGAGAACAGCCGTGGAGAAGGGAGGCCCGTGTGAGCCCGGATTCGAGCCCTCATCTCGCCGGCCACCAGCCGTGTTTATACATGGACGTGTGTGCGCGTGCACGCATGTGTGTGTATGTGTGTACACGCACACACACACGGCAGGGAGAGCACCGACGTCACCGAGGGCTGTGCCAGCACAGGCGGGCAGCTTCTGCCCAGAGGTTCTCACGCAGGACGGGCAGGTGGAGCAGAGTCCACACCCCTCCCCACTTCCCGAAGGGTGTGGTGCAGCTGGTCCTGGGGTGAGGCTGCTGCTGGTGGGGGAGGGGGGCTCGGCGAGCCGGCTTTGGGGGTGTCAGACCCCACACGCTGAGCTCGAGACCCCGGTTTCCTGCACGATCTGAAGAATCTCCCTCCAACTGCATCTCCGCGTCCTCTGTCTACAGAACTGGCATCCCCTCGTATCCACACTTTCCTTCACTCAGCTGCGCTCTCTTGGTTTCACTTATTATTATAATTTCGTTTCACTATAAAGTATGGTATCTACCGAATCAATTACTATTAAATGCTTTATTTCATTTGTTATAGGTAAGTATGATTCAGGATAGCACTTGCAAATGTTGCAAGGGATGGAGCTTTTCTGGCATAAATTTAAGTGACTAGTACGATATAGTATGTGGGGCTCATAAATATAGATTGTAAGATTTATACGTCTTGAAAATGTATTGAGAATTTCTTTATGACCTTGGAAAAACTATAATTACTTCCCATAAATATTCTTTTGCATCCTGAAGAAATAAGCAGCATTGTACAGTTTACAAAACACTTCCTATCACTCATGGTCCCCAGACAATAGTTTGGGGTGTTGTCATCGTCTAAATCTGGACAACAGTGAGTGACAACCTCCTCAAACAATGGCATCACTGTCCGTTTTCCTTGTAGGTCTCATAAATTTTCGTTTGCCTCTTGTGTTGCTGTGCTGCTCGGCACGGAAAGTAAAAAGGGAATTTATCGAGCTGCTATTTTTACACATTACTGAGCTGGTGTCACAATAGTTCATTCAATGCCACAGCAACACAGTGAGGTCCCTTGTGGTATTTCTGGGTGAAGAGAAGGACGCAGGGAGCGATTAGGGACCCCAGACTTCTCCGGCCACTCAGAGCAGGTTGATGCTGGAACCTCAGATTCACCATCCACTTCCCAGCTCTCCTGCCCCAGCACCCCGAGACACCCTTCCCTGATTAATTCTATAATTCACTCGCCTGAGATGACATGATGTCTCACAACACACCTTCTCCCTGGATTTCGACTCTGTCCTATATCAGCTTTAGCTGTCTACCCGTCTCCTTTCCATTATCTGAGTCTGTCGGATGTATTTATTTACTTTGGCTTTTGATCGAATCTTATTAGGGCATTTTCTTTTGATTACCGGAATCCAGGCCGTTTAAATCCATTGCCGTAAATGTCCCATTTTTATTTGGATGCGTCAACACGCATTGGGACAGAGAGAGGAGGAGAGCAGTCACCAGGGGCCAGGGAGTGCCAGAGCTGGGGCGAGGTCGCCCAAGGGCACAAACTTCCGGCGGGAAGACGGATAAATTCTGGGATGGAGAGCATGGCGTGGTGTCCACGGTTCACGAAACCGAATGGCACATGTCACAGTGTAAGAGAGTAAGTAGATCCTACATGTGCCCACCGCAAAATAAAATAGAAGTTATGCGAGGGGACGGAGGTGTCACTTTGAAATGTGTACATCAGTTCATCGTGTTGTACACCCTCAGCTGACACGGTTTATGTGCCGACTATATCTCAGTAAAGCTGGGGGGGGGCAGGAAACACGGTCAACTAAATAAAAGAAAGTGTTTACTGGAGACTTCTATAGATATTTTTACAGAAGTTCATTGTAGAGGTTCTAGAAAATTCTGTAAATCACCAATGATGTCTCTAGCCAGAGAGAATTATTCTTAAATATATATGATCTACTGACTATAGTTTCATATCCTTCTTTTCACTTAATATTGTTGTGACCGCAATCACCAGACTCAACCCGAGTGCTCTGATATTAGAGGCAGTTTATTAGCCGGCGGCTGTCCTTCCCAAGGAGCAGCCCCGAAACATAAAGGTACCAGGGTTTTAAGCCCAAAATCTCATTCTTCATTCTGTCTAAATCACAAAGGTTTAATATTTCTTCTATTCTCTACCTGTCACCCTAAAGGTGGGTTGTGCGAGCGGGGGTACAGAAGCAGAAAGCGTCCTGTTAAAATGTTAGGTTCCCATGGGCAACTGTTAGGTTTCCAGGAGTAATAGTCAAACAATACCTTTTCAAGCAGGCAGGTGTCCAGAAGCGAGACATGGCGATGAGCACGTAGGCTCTTAACCTTAACCCATCACTACATCTTTGTGACCCTTTCAGTAGCACGTCATCACAATATTACCTCATGAGCCATTTCACGTGCCATCGAAGACAAGAATTTTGATGGCTGCATGAAAGAACGTACTGTAATTTTTCAATCATTTCCACCCTTTAAGTTATCTCAGTTCTTTTAAATGTCTGCTTTTCTAAATAAAGCTGAAAGAAAAACCATTTAAAGCTTCAACTGCATCTCTGCTTGAGTCCCCTGAGAGAGTCCTAGGAGTGGAACTGGACAAAGTCGGTGACA
>PVKZ01006542.1:0-33688 GCA_004027375.1 Macroglossus sobrinus | reverse complement strand
GCTCGGAGGGCCCCCTTAGGGCACAGAGAGCCCCACCTTATCTGGTGGGCAAGACCCCTCTTCACTGGACCTCTGCGAAGCTGTCACGCTGTCACATGGCTCCTTGCCCTGTCCCTCCCTGCGTCCTCTGCCACTGTAACCACCCGCCCCCGACACTCAGAAGGCGGCCCGTCTGTTCCTGGTCGTGCCCACGGGCCCCACCTGCACGCACAGGACACCTTCGCTATGCCTCACGCTTGTCCCCGAGCCCGCCCTGCGCACGTCCTATTTCCGGCTCCCGTGTGCCTGGTCTCGTGCCCACTGTGAGGACGGGCGCGAGTGTCCGCCCTGCGCACGCCTCACGGGGACGTGCTCGCCCATCTGAGCGTCCCGCAGACCCTGAGGCATGCCCCGCAGGGCGCTTTTCTGGCCCTGGGGTCATTGGTCTCGCAGCAACTTCCCGCCCGTGAGCTGGGGCGGTGTGGCCACGCTCCCTCGTACAGCTGCCACGGAAAACCAGGACCGTTGAGACTGTCCTGGGGCCCGTGGTTTCAGATCAGTTGTCCTTCCGTTAGCGTGAGGAGCTCACGGTCAGCCTCGTAGCGGCCACCGATACGTGCCGTCTCATGTGCAGTCTGTCATTCTCAGGAGACAGTCCCTGCATTGCGAACTGTGTGGGGGGCCCTCCCCACCAGTGAGTGCGGGTCGGGCAGGCGCGCGTCCACGCGGGGAACCCTGGGTTTGGGCTGGGAGCTGGCGCTGCGCGTGCAGCCACTGTGGTCCGGGTGACAGACTCACGGCGCAGACGCCTCTGGGGCCCGCCGGCTCCTGCGTGTGTGTGTGTGCGTGCGTGCGTGTGTGCGTGCGTGCATGTGTGTGCGTGCGCGTGCATGTGTGCGTGTGCATGTGCATGTGCTGACCCGCCATCCCCCCCGCAGCGGGCTCGAGGAAGAGCAGCGCCTCCTGCTGGTGGTGAAGCAGCTGGAGCTGGAGCTGAGTCAGCTGAAATCAGAGCTGTCGCAGGGGCAGCACCGGACCCCCAGCTACGACACGGTGGCCGTCATACACGAAAAGGTACGTTCCCTCCGGTTCTGCGTGCCGGGTCATCAGAGGAAGGCGCTCGGGCCGATGTCTTACGTTTATCGTGTTAATTTCTATTTCCTTGAAAACCTTCATTAGCCACATTTGAAGATTTTAAAGATTTAAAGTAACACTTAAAATAATTAAAAAGTCAACGCTCCTCGACTGTCCCCGCTCCAGGAACACGGCACGCTGACCCTCGTGCGTGCAGCCACGCGCCGACGGTTTGGGGTGGCGCGCGCATGGTATTTGTGCACTGAAGTAGACGCACGCTGCACGTGGCACGCTGTGCCTCGTGTCAGCCACGTGGCTGCAGGAGAGCGCGTGCGCACATCTCCAGCTGCGGGACAATGGAAACAGTGCGGCCAGCGTCCGGCGGGCTCCCGAGGGGACAGGGGACAGTGCCATGCGGGCGGGCGCGTGCAGAACGTGTGCCGAGGGGCGCGTGCAGGGGACGCGGTGGACAGAGTGTCTCCTCCCCGTTCTCGGCCCACGCCGCAGTCACACCGTGCTCTCCCCTCCTGCTCGTTTCAGTCCGTCCCCGCGTTTCTGGAAGGTCGACGTGACGGGCAAGATGGTGCCGCACGTGCATCACGGACCCCGAGAAGCCGTGTGACTCTGGTGCGGCGTCGCAGGTGGCGGGCGTGGGTTGTTGAGTGACTCGTGTCTGTTCCCTGCGCCGTCTGCAGGTGGACGCCCGGCTCAGGGAGACGCTGGGGCTCCTGGCGACGGACGAGCAGTGGGCCGGCGCGCTGGACGGGCTGCTGCAGAAGCTGTCCTCGCGGTTCGTCAGCAGGGACGACTTGCAGGCGGCGCTGCGGGACCTGGAGCTGCGCATCCTGAAGGAGGTGGCCCACCGCGTGGCCGCGGCGAAGCAGATGCCCACGCCCGAGACGATCGTGTCCGCCGTGAACGAGGCGGGGCTCTCTGGAATAACAGAAGCGGTATGGGGACACACACGTACCGTCCGCGGGGCGGGGACACTGGCGTGTGCGGACCGGGCCACCGATGCCGGCGCCTTGCTCCGCGGATGCTTTCGCGTGTGGCTGTGACGTCCCTGCGCTCAGGGCGCACCGTGCAGACGGGCCACCGCTCTGGAGGTTCAGCTACTTCTCAGGAGTTTCTCGCGGTCGACTTCCCTTTCTGTCCCAAAGATCCGCCACCTGGTGGCCGCGTACCTTCCAGAATCACACAGAACTCCCCTAGTAACACTGTCCCACTCGGGTCCCGGCTCTGCCCTCGCTCTGTGGCACCAGCGTGTTCTGGCTCCGAGTGCCGAGGCCGCTGAACCCGTGAAAAGGCCCTGGTCCCCCATCCGCACCCGACGGCCCTGCCCGGTGTGCTGCGCTGTCCCCCGTGCCCCTCGTCCCCGACCTCAGGCAGCCGGAGATGTGCTGCTGTGTCGCTGTCACTAACGCCGGGTCTCGTCTCTCCCCTCCGCGCAGCAAGCGCGCGTCCTCGTGAACAACGCCTTGAAGCTCTACTCGCAGGACAAGACCGGCATGGTGGACTTCGCCCTGGAGTCCGGCGGTAGGTGGCGACCCCGACGCCTGCCTGCGCCCCACTTCCGGCGCCGGGGTCCCGAGGGGCTGGCGGAGGCCCGAGAGGGGGCCTTGCTCGAGGCACGTCCCTCGCGTGCCGGCTTTAGGGAGCAGTCAGGGCCCCCCGGAGGGGTGGTGGCTGTGCTCACGGCACATGTCGCTTGTGCGGGTAGGCCCGTGTAACAGTGCGCGTCGGGAGACCCCAGGTCGGGGCATGCCGGCGGCTTTGGGGTTCTCTGGGCCGTGGGATGTGGTTCCTTGTTGGTCGTGTGTGTGTGTGCATGTGTGCGTGTGCGTGTGTGCACGAGACAGAACTGCGCCTCCCAGATACCACGTGTTTGACAAACGAAAGGCCAGGCCCTCCGGGAAACAGTACAGCCGCTCGGCGGGCGTCCTCGCCTTCGGGGCGGTGTAGACCCACGACGGCAGCGTGGCCGCGGTTCACCCGCACGCAGCGAACTGCGCGTTTGCTGCTGCCACTCACCCCTGCGACCCGCCTGCTTGCCAGCTTTGGCGTCAGCGTCCTGCGCTGAAGGCTCTGTCGGTGTCGGCAGGTCCAGAGTGAGCCCCCCGACAACGGTCGCGGGCCCACGACACGGACCGGGCAGAAAGGGACGTCACGGGCGGGGCCGGTGTGAGGGGCCGGTTGCTTGCATTAAAGATGGGCCGGGCAGATCCCCGAGCGGGGTGCCGGGGCCGGCCCCCCAGAAACGGACTCGCGCTCTGCTTGCAGGCGGCAGCGTCCTCAGCACCCGCTGCTCCGAGACCTACGAGACCAAGACGGCGCTTGTCAGCCTGTTCGGCGTGCCGCTCTGGTACTTCTCCCAGTCGCCCCGCGTCGTGATCCAGGTAGGACGCCGGGTGCGGGTCGCGAGCGTGCCCCGGGGAGGGGCGCCGGGCCCCCTCGTCCCCTTCCCGCCTCAGGCTGACATCGGATGCCATCGTGTCCTTGTGCGGGCGTGAGCGGGGCCCCCGTGACCGCGTCTCGCCCCTTCCCTAGCCCGACATGTACCCCGGGAACTGCTGGGCGTTCAGAGGCTCCCAGGGCTACCTGGTGGTGCGGCTGTCCATGAGGGTCCACCCGACTGGCTTCGCCCTGGAGCACATCCCGAAGGCACTGTCGCCCACCGGCAACATCAGCAGCGCCCCCAAGGACTTCGCCGTCTACGTGAGTGGGCGGCCAGGGGGTCTCAGGGGGGTCCCGGCACGCTGCATGCGCAGGCTGCTCGTGGAGGGCCCCCCGTAGGGCTGAGTGGACCGGGCCGGGGCGTGCGTCGCGCCAGGCCGAGAGCAGACGCGTTTCGTCTCGCATCTTTCTGCGTGTAAAGGCGGTTCTGACAACTGTGGTGGTGAATTTCCAGAAAAGAGCGAGGAAGTAGGAAAGGGACACGCAGCATCCCAACACCCAGACAAGTCCCCATTGACGTGGTGGCATTTTTTGGTCTCGTTTTCCCTTTAAAGAATATAGTCGAGAAAACACTGTATAAAATCTTGTTTCTTGTCTTAGAAATTTTTTTATCTTATTTTTCTATGGCAATTAATCCTTTAATATGTCTTTATAAATAGCAGCATAAAACACTATAGCGTAGCAAAACCCTGTTTTACTATAGTTTACTGCATAATCCAGTCATCCGTGTTTCAGAATGGAGTGTCATGGCACCCCAAAAGTTACTTGTGACGTCAAAGGTCACGATCACCCATCACCGTGGTCAGTGCAGTAGTGAGAGATGGGAACTATTGTGAGAGTCACCCGAGGGTGACAGACTCGAGGTGAGCAGGTGCTGCCAGGGACAGGGCAGAGAGACAGGCCCGGGCGCAGGGTCCCCGCAAAGCCGCAGTCTGTGAGGCACGCAGGAGCGCGAGGCCACCATCCCCCGTCACTGGGAAAGCACGGACAGCGCAGCGGGCTGTGTGCACACGCATCACGTGTGCAGCGCTGTGGCATCAGGGACGTTCACACTGCCCTGCAGTCGTCACAGGTGTCCATCCACCGAGCTTTCTTATCACCCAGACCAACAGGCCGTCCCTGCTGAACACGGGGCCCCCGCGCCCCTGTCACTGCCTCCTGCTGACCTGTCCTCCCCCCGGCACCGGGCCCTGCAGCGTCGCGGGCGGCCATGTGCCGTGTGGCGGCGAGTGGCCTGCCGCAGACGGTCACGTTCCTGCTCCTTGTCGGTGCCCCCGTCAGTGCTGGCAGCAGTGAAACCTCCCCCACGGGGCCCGTACGAAATGCCCCCACCTCGTGGCGCAGGGGCGCAGTCCTGACGCGCCGTGTGGTTTCGGTTCCAGGGACTGGACACTGAATACGAGGAAGCCGGGGAGCTGCTGGGCCAGTTCGTGTACGACCAGGAGGGGGAGTCGCTCCAGGTGTTCCATGCCCCGGTGAGCCTGCGCCCGCGCCCGGCCCGGGTCCCCGAGGGCGGCCTCTGCCGGCAGCGGAGCGGGTGCTGGCGTCTGTCCTCAGCGCGCCCCCGAGTGCGTGGTGACGGGGGCTGAAAGTTAGCCCGTGGCGAGTGACGGGTTCTTGGTCTCGCCTGAGCGCTGTGTCCTGCAGCAGACGGCTGCGTGGTGACCACTGAGTCGCCAGCGCGCTGCTTCTGTCGGGCGTCAGGGCCAGGGGAGTGGCGGGGCTTGGGGTGTTCCCGTGAAGCAGGTGTGACTCATTTCTCCCTTTGATTTCAGAAAAGACCCGAGCGAGCTTTCCAAATCGTGGAGCTTCGGGTGCTGTCTAACTGGGGCCACCCCGAGTACACGTGCCTCTACCGCTTCAGGGTCCACGGGGAGCCCATCAAGTAGGCGCCGCGCCCCCCCTGTACATTCTGTATATACTGGGACAGCCGGACACTGGATCCTCCCCGAACGAGGCGCGACGCACAGCGTGACGCCGCCCCTTAAATAAACGCCACCGGCCGCCAGCCGCGGGCCGGGGCTGAAGCGGCGACGCTGTGCGTCCAGCTGCCGTGGTGTCCGCGGGAAACACTGCATGTGCGTGCGCGGGGTTACGGGGGCCACTGGCGGCCGTGACCTCGGAAGCGCATCTGAATGTATGGTTCGCAAGGACACTTAACTGTTTTGGGGATTTGTTTGTAGACATAAAGCTCTTTATACCGGCCTCTCCTTGACGTCAGGAGCAAAGCAAACATGAAAGGTTGGACGTGTTCTTGAAACTTCCACTGGCCCTTTCAGAGGACTTTGGGGGGGCGGGGAGTCACCTTTTCAGGCCAGCGTCCGTTTCTTTCAGGGAGAAGCATGTCACCAGATTTCAGAGTTCTGAACGCCGTCCTTTAGGACGGAGTTTCCTTTGTTCAGCGCCAGTCGTTATTTTAAGTCGCCAGGTGGGGACACGCCTAGAATGTGTTTCTGCTCAGTTTGCTCTGCTTCTGAGGAAGGTTTGCAAGGTCGGGGCCCGGCGTGCTTGCTGCTCTCCACGCGGGACTGCGGGGGAGTTCGGGGTCGTTTCGTGGCGGGTCGCCGTGGGTCTGACTGGGACGGGCCGAACTCCCAGGGCCGCTGGGCTCATCCCGTCGGGATCGCCCCGGAGTGTCCACGCCGCAGCTCCAGTGGGAACCGAGCCCTCGGTTGGCTGTTCCCAGGTTTTCTTTTGGAGCGGGCGGAAAAGCAGACACTAACAATGTCCGGATGTCCCAGAGGCTTCTGTCTGATCCCACCGCTGCTCGTCCGAGGGGACGGGCCAGAACCGGGCGGTCCTGGGACTGACTCTCCCTACAGCAGAACTTCCTGCGGCTCTTGCGACGACCGTCAGCCGTCGTCACTCAATTCCTGCAACGCTCGTCGAGGTTATGATTACTATTTAATACTGAGACTATTTTACTGAGCAGACTTTATAAATGAGATGTCCACAAGGCACCTTAAGTGTTACAGATGTTTTACCTTAAAATTATTTAAGTTGTATTGGGTTAAGACAGTTTCTTGGTGTACCATAAATGCTGTATTTTTCAGAAAAAAAGATAAAATGATGGTGCTGACTGGTTTTCTGAAGAGTTTTATGTATATTGCACAACAGTCCTCAAATACACAAAAACTACATAACATAAAGTAGCGTTTTTTCACTTACAATCAGAACTAATGCCTATGCAGTTAAGTTGGATACAATGTACACAGGTATTTCATATATTACGGGATAAATATATAAATCAAAATTTCCTATATAAAACCATTGGGGAGTTGGGGTGGAAATATTTTGAATATTAATTTATTTTTAAAATGCAAGATAGGACTTTGTGCAATGTATTTTTGTAAATGCTTTTCAAAATATTTGTCTTTGGTAGTCTTTCTTTTGCTGCCACCAAATTGATAAGATGCTATTGAAATGTTTAAATAAAGAGTTTTAATTTTTAAAAGTGCATGTGAAATTTCAAATGGATAATAAACAGTATATTTCTTTTCTCAATTTGCTTTGTTTTGGCTGTGGGGGAGACGACAGGCCTGGCATCTAATGGTCGCCCCTCCTCAGAGCTGACCCCAGGCCCGTGCCTTTCCCAGGGAGGCCCGCCCGGACAGCAGGCTGAAGGGTAGGGAACGTGTTTGACAAGGAGACAATCAGGACAAGAGGAGATGGGCCTCCTCGGAGGGATACCCCGCCACGGCCTCCTGTTACCACGCACGGGTGTTGCCGGCCACGAGCTCACTTTGGCGCCCGGCACGCGTGCAGTGGCCGCCTGCCGTGCGGGGGGCCTGAGCCGCAGCCCGCGTGAGCACAGGGCCTCTCCTCGGGAGTGGAAGTGGGTGCAGCAGTGGTCTGCAAGAGGCCGAGCAGAGCTGAGAGGAGTGGCTGGAGCAGGGCTCTTGTCTGTTGGGGCGACACTGGGGGCCCAGTGACAGAAGTGTCAGTCAAAGCTGGACTGGGCAGGCTGCAGACCTTGGAGGCGCCAAGGTCGCTGGAGAGAGCGGTAGCTGCGAAGTCCCCCTCCCACCTCCCTGCCCAGCCCTTGTTTTTCAGGGACATCCACCGTTAATGTCATTTTTATTCTGGCAACAGGTGTGCCTACTGGGCAAAAATGTAACACGTTTTCCCAAAGGATGGCACTGCACTTTTGCAGCCGTATTTTTCAGAAGATAAAATGGTGCTGACTGGTTTTCTGAACTTTTATGTATATTGCACAATGATTTTTAAATATACAAAAACTACATAAAGTCGTTTTTTTTTTTACTCACAATCGAAACTAATGCCTATGCAGTTAAGTTAGATACAACGTCCACAGATGTTTCATATGTTACCAGATAAGTATATATAACAACTTGGGAATTGGAGTGGAAATATTTTTTCCAATGATCCAAACTGTCTGAGTAAGGAACCGATGTCTCGTGCGTGGAGGCACCACGCGAGGTTACCAGTCACCGCTTTCTGGACATTTGTTTCCGTTTTGTCCTGTACAAACCGCACCCACAACGCTAGCTATGATCGGTAACTGTAAATAAGAGTCCAGTGCCATTGGAAAGCCGACGGGCCCCTCGCACCTGCTGGCGCTCAAAGCGCTCCCCGAAGGAGGCGGAGCCCGTTCCCCAAGGGGGCGGTCAGGACCTGGTTCTGTAGTCAGTCACGCAGCGCGGGGCCTTTAGACTTCGCTAGAGGCCACGGAAATGATGACAACACGCTTTTTGTTTCAAAGCCCTTACACATGTGCACGGGCGCGGAGCTGGCAGCTGTCACACCAGGGCCGCCCGCCCTCCCGGAGGCGCCCTGGGCAGCAGGGCGCCCTCATGGGCGCCGCCATTGTGGCGTCAGCGCGCCGCCGCGGTCACGTGGCCGCGCAGGCGCCGCGGCCCGCCCTCCCTCCCGCGGTCACGTGGCCCGCCTCCGCAGCCCGCCCCCGCCGTCACGTGGCCGGCGCCGGCGCGCCCTTCCCAGCCGCGCGCGGCTCCTCGCGGGCCACCGTAGAGGACGTCGGGCGGCCGCCGGGACGGAAGCCGAGAGGCGCTGCCGACCGCGCCTGCGACAGCGTCAGCCCTGCGCGGAGCGCCGGCCCGATGGCGGCGGCGGCGGCGATGGCCGAGCAGGAGAGCGCCCGCAACGGCGCCCGCAACCGCGGCGGCGTCCAGCGCGTGGAGGGCAAGCTGCGCGCCAGCGTGGAGAAGGGCGACTACTACGAGGCGCACCAGATGTACCGGACCCTCTTCTTCAGGTACCGCGGCGCCCGGCCGCCGCCCGCCAGGCCCCCCCGCCCGGCCGCCGGGCCCGCCGCCCCGCCCCGGCCGCCGCCCATTGGCCGCGCCGCGCCGCCCCGCGTCCCCGTTGGCCCGCGCGGCTGCCTGTCGCCCGGGCGGCCGGGCGGAGGGCCCCGGCCCCGGCCGGACCTCGGCGTCCCGCTCCCCGGCCGCCCCGCGCCCAGCCCGCCACCACCCGGCTGTCCCGGCCGCCGCATGCCCCGCCGCGTCCGGCGTCCCCTCCCCTCCTGGCCGGCCCAGCGCCGAGCCCCCGGCGGCCGGACCCCCGCGGGCCGGGCCGGGCCGCGCCGCGCGGACCCCCGAGGGCCGTTCGGTTGAAACCCGCACGCGACGTCTCACGGGTCTCCTCCCACGGGCACGGAGCCATCCGGGTGTGAGCCTGTGTCTGTCGCCCTGGCCCGCCCGCGCCGTCCCAGCGCAGCTGCTTCCCGAGCCAGCGGTGCGGCTGCCGAGCTGCTCCGGGCCGCGCCGCGGGCGTGAGCGCGGCTTCGGACACCGCAGGGACGCACGGGCGCCGGCTGCGTGTCGGGGGGCGCCGGCGCACCCCGGATCCAGCCAGACGCGCCTCGTGTTACGAGGGCGGCCGCACACGTTTTCGCGTGCCGCGTGCCCCGCGTTAATTGTCAGCCCCCCCCCCACCCCGGACTGCCGCGTGTCACATTCCTGCCCCCATCTGCCGTAGTAGTTTCTAACGCGTTTCGTGTGTGTAGGGCGTCCCTGTGACCCGCACAGGGTCCGCGCGACCCTTCGGGTTCAAGGCGGAAGGCAGTCGGGCCGTTGGCGAGAAGCGGGGTGCGCTTTAAAGCTGGTGGATTTGATCCTCCCTGTGCGGGCTTTTTCTGTCCAGAGGCGGGAGAACCGCAGACGTTCTGGTACGTTCGAGGGCGGCGGGGTCTGGCCTGGACACCGTTTGGGCAGCGACTTGAAGTTTTCTTGAAATAGCACGTTGAGTCACTCTCTTGGGCATTCTGGGGTGCTTTCTGCTCTGGCTTGAGCTTACCAGCTTATGTCTTCAAGGTGGTGTCTCATACATGCCCCCCAGGATGCCTGGGCTCGGTGGTGGCCCAGAGGACCAGGTGGCACGAAGCTGACTGCTCTTCAAGGAACTAGCCAGAGATGGAGGGCAGCAGTGAGCCGTGTTATGTCCGCCTGGCAGCTCAGCCAGTCAGAAGTTGAGGTGATGGGGAGCCCTTTGGGTGCTCAGGGTTTGTAGGGATTGTGTAGAATCATTCGCTCCAGTCCTTAGTCAGCAAAACTGGTCTCCCCAGACACCGAGTTGCTGGTTCTGAGCCCGGTCTGCAGGAGGCGCTGTGCGGGGCGCGTGACCCGGCCCAGGACACCTGGGTCGTTTGGGGCATTCCTGCCCCTCTTCAGGAATTGTGACAAGTCAGTGACGTGCCCTTGGCCTCGCTGGGGAACGCAGGGGACTGAGTGGGCACTGGCCATGTGGCCATCCCGGGGGCCTAACTCAGGTAGCCTGGCTTTGTCCCTGACCTCCAGGAGACGCGTGATTCCAGCCCTGGTTCAGAACCCTCCGTGCACGTGTGGCTCCTGGAGAAGTCACATGCTAATTTTTTAATGTCATTTTACGAATAAATGTATGCATATACTTAACATGTTTACGTGACGTGTACGATTTGATGCGTTTTGACACTTGTATACATCCGGGAAACTGTCACCAGTTAAGACGCTGACAAACAGCGTCCAGCAGCTCCAGGGCGTGCTCGCCTCGGTGGGTACCGGGTGTCGCCCCGCACCCCTGGGCAGCCTCCGCCTGGCGGGACGGACTGGTTTGCATTTCCTGGCGTCCTGTGTAAGTGGACTCGTGGCGTAGCCTCTCTTTCAGTCTGCCGTTCTGAATTTGCTCAGCATCTCGCGTGTGTCAGTTGGCTTTCGTTGCCGAGTGGTGCCCTGCGGTGTGGACGGTGCTCGGTTCGCGTGTCCGCCCGTCGCCAGCCTGTCTTACTTCAGTGTGCGGGGGAGGAGAGCAGTTGGGCGCAGTGGCTGATGGCAGCGGTGGGTGGTGTCCCACAGGCGTGGGCAGGAGTCGCTGGTGCGGCTGGGTCAGCCGGAGGCGGAGCGTCCCGTCAGGGTCTGGCTCCGCCCCGCCTGGCTCTGCCCGTCGGTGGCGCTGGGGGTGGCAGGCAGCCGGCCGCCTGGTGTGGTCGGACCTCTCCTTGCTGGATGACGAGCCCGTTAACTGTTGGGCCACCTGCCGTCCGCGTCAGGCCTCCTGGGCTTTTCCGAGACCCGGGTCGGGGGTCCATGTGGCCCTCGTGGCCAGAACCTCGTTTTGTCCCTTAAGTGGAGAGATGTTTTAAATCGCGTCTGGGGCGACTGAGCCCGGCGTGCGTGCCTTCGCGGGCGTCGCTCAGCCGGGGCGTGTGCCGGCGCCCGCGTGGACCACCTCCTCTTCCCCACCCGTCCGTCCACGGGCGCCGGTCATTGTCGGTGTCATGGCTGCTGTAGACGCTGCGGTCAGTGTCAGGGGCGTGTGTCTTCTGAGTCAGGGTTGCCTTCATTTTTTGAGGCGCCTGCATACCATCCCCCCGTGGCTGCACCGGCTTACGCTCCCGGCAGAGCACGAGGGCGCCTTTCCTGCACATCCTCGTCACCGTTGTCTGGATGACAGCCCTTCGACAGGTGTGGCGGGGAGCTGGCTGTGGTTTTGAGTGACATCTCCCTGTCGGTTGGTGGTGCTGAGCTGGAGTTATGTTTTGTGGACACTGATTCATTCAGAAACATCACCTGAGACCTCGTGTCCCCTTCGGTCGGTCGGCTGTCTTCCTGTGTCGTCGATAGTGTCCTGGGCTGTGCAGAGCCTTTGAGCTTGCTGTGCTCTCGCTTGCTTGTCTGTGTTTCCTTTGCCGTTGGCGTCGAAGTCACCAGCGCCCGTGTCTGCTCCCGTGAGTGTCACTGTTTCGGGTCTGCGTCCAAGTCCGTACCCCAGTGTGAGTTCATTTTTGTGTGTGGTGTCGCATGGCAGCCTCGATCACCCCTTACCGGTGTCTGTCCAGGTTCCGGACACCGTTTGTTGAAGAGACTCCTCCCTGCACCGAGTATTTGTGGCTCCTTTGTCACGAGTTAGTTGCCCACACACGTGTGGGTTTGTTCGGGGCGTGCGCTGCCTCTGGCTTGGGGGTACAGTCCGCTACTGTCACCGCGACACTCTTTCTGCCTCTGGGCCGCTGACAATGGCTCGACGGCGCTCCGTGCGTGTTAATAAATGTTCCCGACGGAGTGTCCTTTCTGATCACAGAACGTCTGCTGCTTGTCACCGTTTTTGTCTGGAAATCTGGTTCCCGGGTGTCAGTGGCTTTCCTCCGGACGGGCCTGGCTTGGAGCATCACCGTGCCAGCCTCGCCTTGCGTCTGTTCGCCTTGGGAGCTGAGGCGGGTCTCCTGGTGGCAGCAGATGGCTGGGTGCCGGGTCCCGACCCGGTCAGAACCCTCCCATGCCGTCGGGTGGGTGAGGCCATCTGTGTACACGTGGGGTGACGCCGACCCACGGGGACGGCGCACGGCTGCCTCGTCTCCTGTTTTCTGGGTGCCCGTGCCCGTGGTTTCTTTTCCCTCGTGTTTTGTCTGCTGCTTGGGGCGGAGGGTTTCTACGACGTTGTTCTCCGTCTCCTCCTCCTCATGTTTTCTGACGCGGCGCTGGGCGTTGCTTTGTGGTTACGCTGAGGTTTGCGTTGTGTGTTTCGCAGACAGCGCGGCCCTGTTGCTCCGATAGCATCTCGGCGTCCCTGGCCGGTGCGAGCTCCATCCACTTCCTCCTCCCGCGTGTTTGTCACCCAAACAAGGCGGCTGTCGTCATTTGTTTTCCTTAAAAGGTGTATGCTGTCATTGTTGGACACCCGATTCTGAAAGAGAGCTGTGGTCCTCTGCTTCCGCCTGTCACCTTAAAGCGTCGTGTATGTTTTTGTCTTAGTAGACGAGCTCCTTTCAGCACTCCTTGCCGTGCAGGTCTCGTGGGGACTCCCGCCAGCGTCCGTCTGTCTGGGGAAGCCTTCCTCCTTCGCATCCGAAGGGTAGCTCTCAGCTGGAGAGTGTCTGCTGAGGAGGCTGATGACAGCCCGCTGGCTTTCCCCGGCCACCGCGAGAGCTCTGTCGCTCACTCCTGGTAGCTTCAGTGTGACGTCTCGGAGAGGCCTTTTCGCGTGGAGAGAACTCGGTATTCTGTTCGCGTGTCGGGCCTGGACGTCTGGTCCCGTCCCCAGGTTTGGGACGGTCCCGTGTGGGCTCTGCCCCCTTGTCCCCCCGTCTGGGGTCCCCGTGTCCTCTGGCGCCCTCTCTGGTGGAGGCGGGCAGTGCTCGGTGCTCTGGTCTCTCTCATTTCACGCGGCAAATCTTAGTTCTCCTCTTCCCTGGAGTCAGCCTCAGGTTTCTGCCTGGGCGCGCTTCTCCATCTTGTCGTCTGCTTGTGGTCCCCACCCAGGTCCGCACCCGGGTCTGTCTGCCCCCCGTGAGAGTTCACGCCCCCTGTTCGTTACGTTTATTACTCCTGCCCCCTTGAGCTTCGTCCTGACTGCTGCTGGGGATTCCGTCACTCAGCGCGCAGCCCCGTGACCCTGCGTTGGGTTTCTGGAATTGCCGTGTCCTGTCTGTCGCCGAGCTGCCTGGTTGCTCCGATGCTGGGCGGGTCGTCCTCCGCTGCTGCGGTTGGAAGCAGCCGGCACTTTCCTCTCCGGGTTCAGTTGACTTGCAGTTGAGCAGGCGGTAATTACATGTCCTTCCGTCGTTTCCCAGCAGATGGCGCGCGGGCCCAGTGTTCGTCCCACCTGCGCACGTGAGGCTCCGGGCGGCGGTGGGAGGGGCGTCGCCGCCTGGGTGCCGGGTGCTGGGTGCCCTACTGTGTTGGGGCCGCCTGGTCCTCACGCCCCGCGCGGGTCTCTCCCGCACCCCAGCGTGTTGAGCAGGCAACCTTTGCTGGGTTAGGGCTGAGTGAGTCGTAGAGTTATGGGGAGACACCAGGGGGCGTCTCGCTCCACGTGACGCTTTTTTCAGATAAGGGCAAAATAAAAGAACTGCACATGTGCCTCGCTGTGTGGGTGACAGCGTGGGTGACACGCTCCCCTGCTCCCCTGCCTGTGACTCGGCTGGAGGCTGCCTGCTCTGGCTGCTCTCAGCCCCCGGAGGCCTTGGGGGCAGCTCCTCCCTGCTTGGTCACCCAGGACCCACGTGCCCTCGCAGCCCAAAAGAAGCATATTCACTTTCCACAGCTGCCTGTCACCTTTTTGTATTTTTTCAGCTTTTGTCCCCTGCAGCAGGCAGTTTTGACTCACTGGGGAAGCCCTGGGCGGTGTGCGCGCAGTGGAACTGTCACGTTCCCCTCCCCCACCTAGGCACCTGTGCTCTGGGGGGAGCCACGGGCTGTGTCACCCCCAGGGTCGGTTAGTCTGCCTTGCGGGGACCTGTTTCCTGCATCCGGTGTTCTGAGAAGTCATCTGTCACTGCCTCTGTAGAGTCTAGCGTGGTGCCATGAGTAAGCCGAGACGGGCCGTGTGGTTGTCACTCAGGGTGAACGCCTGCTGCCCTGTGTGTCCGCGCAGGGGGCAGCATGAAGCCGTGCGTCCCCGCGAGCTTGTTCAGAGCCAACGCCGCGGCGGCGGGGCGTGCGCGCATGCGCGTGCGCACACGCGGTCCCCGCGGAGCTGACGGCCGCGGCCCGGGAACCCCCCGCCTCTCTCCAGCCTCGTGGGAGGCGCGCGTGCGCAGCAGCGCTGGCCGAGACAGTTTTCTGTCACCGGTGCCGGGCGGGGCTGGCCGGGGGGCTCTCTGGGGGGCGAGCAGCTGGCCTCACTGGCTCCCCGCCCCCCGCAGGTACACGTCGCAGAGCAGGCACGCGGAGGCCCGGGAGCTCATGTGCTCGGGGGCGCTGCTCTTCTTCAGCCACGGCCAGGTAAGCGGCGGGCGTCCCCAGCTGTCTCCGCTCGAGGCCTGTGGGTGGGAACAAGGACACGCAGGGAGAGGCCTGAGCACGACCTTGAGCGGTCGTTGGCGGTGGCCCCACGTCCCGCAGCTGGGCGAGTGTCCTCGAGCCCTGGGGTGCAGACACGGGCTTCGCGCTGGCCGGGCGCTCAGGCCGGGTCCGTTACCCCAGCAGCACTGCGGAGTGCCGCGGTCTCTCAGTGTCGCTCCTTCGCGAGTGTCCACCACGCGGCCCCGCTGTCACTTCGCACACAGAGCGGTGCCTCTGACGCTGTGGTTCTTGTCTGTGTCCACGTTTTGTAGCAAAACAGTGCTGCAGACTTGTCCATGCTGGTCTTGGAGTCGCTGGAGAAGGCGGAGATGGAGGTGGCCGACGAGCTGCTGGGTGAGGCTTTCTGCGGTGTGCGGGGTCCCTTTACCTGGGGGACAGTTTCAAGACCGGCTTTTCCCATAGCGCTGCCCCACACACGGGCCCGGGCACACATGCTGGCCGTCCCAGAGATGTGCGGCTGCTGCCTGTGTGCAGGGTCCATGGGGCAGCCCTGGGTGGCACCGGCCCCGTGGGGAGCTGCGGGACACACCACCGGCGGCTCGTCTGCCTGCCTTCGAGGCGGAGAGCTGCAGGCTGCCTGCCCTGTGGGTAAGGGTCCGCTGTGCCGTTTCAGAACACCTGGCCAAGCTGTTCAGCCTGATGGACCCCAGCTCCCCGGAGCGCGTGGCCTTCGTGTCCAGAGCCCTGAAGTGGTCCAGCGGCGGCTCGGGGAAGCTGGGCCACCCCCGGCTGCACCAGCTGCTGGCCCTCACCCTGTGGAAAGGTAAGCCTGCTGTTGGGGAGCCTCGGGGGGCTCTAGCCACACGTCCCTGGCACGCCCCCATCTGGCGTCCGCAGGAGAGCTCCTCCGCCACAGCCAGCGAGGAGGGCTCCCTCGGTCTGGGTACCGCGGACGCCTGTGCCCCGCTAGTGAGTCACCTGGCTTGAAGGTGCAGCGAGCGCTAGGAGGATGGGGTGGCTGCGGCGGGCCTGGCCCGTCCCTTTCCTGTCCACGATTGTCACTGCTTGTGGAGCACACGTGCCCTCCGCCCACAGAGCCAGCCTGTTGGGCTCCTTCACTACAGACGCCCAGGAGGCATCTCCACGGAGGCCATCTGGAGCCCCGGGGGGGCGTGGCTGGATGGGGCGGGGCTGTGGCGCAGGGGCGGGCCGCTCCAGGGGCGTGTCTGGCTGGGCGGGCCGCGCCAGGGGGTGTGGCTGCGCGGGGGCGGGGCCGCGCCAGGGGGTGTGGCCGCGCGGGGGCGGGGCTGCGCCAGGGGGTGTGGCCGCGCGGGGGCGGGGCCGCGGCGCTCACGGCCTCTCCCGCCTCGCAGAGCAGAACTACTGTGAGTCCCGGTACCACTTCCTGCACTCGGCGGACGGCGAGGGCTGCGCGCACATGCTGGTGGAGTACTCCACCGCCCGGGGCTTCCGCAGCGAGGCGGACATGTTCGTGGCCCAGGCCGTCCTCCAGTAGGTACCCGTGGCCGCGCGGCCACCTGGCGGAGACGGACAGCGGCGTGAGCGGGAGTCGCCGAGGCGTGCACGTGCAACCCGCACGTCACCTGCCCGCGGTGGCTCTGCGCTCACGGCCACTGCGATTCGGGGACGTTGTGACATCCCAGCCGGGCGAGGGGAACTAGGTCTTCACCAGCGCAGTGTTCTTGGCTGCCTTTGGGGTTTGCCCTCCACCCCCATTATCGGTTTCCAGTGTCAGACAACAGTTTCATCCGGGGACACGTGGATTTGGGGGTTTTAAGTGGTGTCCTCAAAGGCCATGCTGGCCTTTCCAGATGTCTCCTGCATGGAGCATCTCGCGTGTGGCACTGCCACCAGCTCCCCATTCCAGGGGGTCCTGTTCGTCACACCCCGTCATCCTTTATTTATTTCGACAGTTTATCTTGAAAACGTGGAGACGTGAGCAGAGGGGAAGGCCCAGGCCCCTCTGCCATCCCCTGCTGTGCCCGAGCTTCAGCCTGGCCCCTTCCTAACGGAGGCTGCTCCGATGGGGTGGCCGGGGCGGGGCAGGGCGAGCCTGTGAACTGAAGGGATGGGTCACGGACGCCAGCAGATCCCCGGCACCCCCGAGCTTCATTGCCCCTGGCCCTGTGGCCTTGGGCACACACGTTTGCTCTGGACTGAGCTTGGCCCACGTCTTTGTCAGGGGTCCCTCTGTGCCCTAGAGTAGCCTGAACGAGGCCCACACGTTAGCCACGTCCCGCCGTGCGGGTGGCCTCAGGGCGGGCGCCAGGCCCTCGACACTGCGTGTGGGCATGTGGCCTGGGAGGGGACGTCACGGACTCGCGGGCGTGCTGGCCACTGACCACGGGCCTTCCGTGTCCCCGCCGACGGGGCGTGTCCCCTCCAGGTTTCTCTGCCTGAAAAACAAGAGCAGCGCCTCGGTGGTGTTCACCACGTACACGCAGAAGCACCCGTCCATCGAGGGCGGGCCGCCCTTCGTGCAGCCGCTGCTCAACTTCCTGTGGTTCCTGCTGCTGGCCGTGGACGGGTGAGTGTGCGCGCGTGGGGGGGCGCGTGTGCGCGTGGGGGGGGCGTGGGCCGCAGCGGAGGTGAGCCGTGTCCCCTCCCGTCTCTGTTCCAGGGGCAAGCTGACCGTGTTCACGGTGCTGTGCGAGCAGTACCAGCCGTCCCTGCGGCGGGACCCCATGTACAACGAGGTGAGGGGCGCGAGGGCGGCCGTGGTGGGGGTGGGGGCAGGGGGGCGTCCTGCAGGCAGCGCTGACCGCACCCGCCCCCCGCTCCCCCCGCCCCAGTACCTCGACAGGATCGGCCAGCTGTTCTTCGGCGTGACGCCCAAGCAGACGTCGTCGTACGGCGGCTTGCTCGGTAAGGGCCACCTGCACCCCCGGCCCCCCGCTCCTGACCACCCCCTCCCGGGCCCTGCTGCACCCGCGGCCACCGCCCCAGGCCCCTCCCAGCACGCAGCCAGCTCGCTGTCCTTGCTCCTTTCGTTGTGGTCACGTACACGTGACATAACGCTGCCATCTGAGCCATCGTCAAGCGTCCAGTCCAGGGGCCTTGAGTACATTCTTCTTGTGCAGCTGTCACTGCTGTCCCATCTTCCCAGACTGACACTCATCCCTGGCCCCAGGCTCCTTGCCTCCCACTCTGTCTCTGTGACTCTGCCTTCTCAGGGACCGCGCGTGTCTGGGATGACACAGGACACGTGCTCCTGTGCCCGGCTGTTTGCACTCAGCACACTGTCCTCAGGGTTGATCCATACTGGTCCCTGTGTCAGTTTCTCTTTGGCGGCTGAGTGACACTCACGTGGATGCCTGCGTGTGGCCGGCATCGTGTGGTGGCCCCTCTCTTCTGGCCACTGGGGGCAGTGCTGCTGGAGCGTGGGCGTCACACGCCTCTCAGAGACCCTGCTTCCGCCCCCCCACCCCTGGGCATAGCCGTGGCAGCCAACGTGGCGACCCCGTCTCAGTGCAGGGCCCTCCACTCCGTCCCCAGCGGCCACGCCCTCACCCCGCGCCGGCCCTGCAGCGCCCTCCGCTCCACGGCCTCACCCGTCTCGCGGTCTCTGCTGGGTGCACGGTGGGGCCCCTGTGGTCTCCACCAAATCCCCTGACACCAGTGCCGTCGAGTGTCCTGTGCCCTGCTCCTTGGCCACGTGCACATCTGCACGTCTGTTCACACCAGTTCCTTTCTGGATGCTGCTCCCTTCAGATACATAGCTTGCGGATGTTTCTTCTGTCCTGTGGGTGCCTTTTTCTTCTCTTGACTAGGTTTTAGAGCAGTTTTATTTCACAGCAAAATGAGGAAGGGGCGGGGGGTCCCAGGCACTCCTTGCCCCGCACGCACGGCCCCCAGTAGCAGCGCCCCCCGAGGGCTGTTACCACTGAACCCACGCTTCACAGCGTCACTCACCCGGAGTCCACAGGTGACGTCAGGGTCACTCCTGGCTGTGCGCGCTGTGGGTTCAGACAGACGTAGTGACACGCACCCGCTGATCTGTTTTTTCTTGTTACTCACGCCTTTGGTGTCACGTGCGAGATCTCAGTGCCACGTGCAGTGTCACGAAGCTTTTACTCTTTCTAATGGTTTCAGCGCTCACATTTATCCTTGATCCACGTTTAATTTTTCCGTGCGGTATCGAATGAGAATCCAGCCGCTTCTGCACGTGGATGTCTGGTGTCCTCAGCACTGTCTCCTGAGGGGACTGCCCTCCCCCGTTGAGTGTTCTCGGCACCCTTGTCCAAAGCCCCTGACCACGTACGTGACGGTTTACTGCGGGCCCTCTGTGCTCAGCTCGTCTGCCCCGTGTGCCAGTTCTCCGGCTTCATGCCAGCACGGGCTGTGTCGAGCACTTGTGCTTCGTAGGAAGTTTTAGAAGCAGGACGCGCGAGTCCTTCCGCTTTGTCCTTCTACGGGGTGGTTCTGGCTATTTGGGTTTTAGGGTACATTTTTCAATTTTTCAAACCATTGGGGGTTCAGAAGGGATCACACTAACTCCGAAGAGCGCCTTGCGGCATCTTGACAGTCTGTCTCCAGCGCTGGACGCGGGGCGCGGCCCCCCCACCCCCGCTCACGCCGTGCCCCCGTTCTCGCCGCCCGGCCCTTCCCCGCCCGCATTTGGTTCCTGGTGCCGTTGTGAGTGGTTGTCCTGTGAGTCCCCTTTCAGCGGTTCATGCTGTATGGAGATGCGGGGGAGTTTTACCTTGTTTCGTGTCCTGCAACTTTGGTGAATTCGTTTATTAGTTATGACAGCTTTTAAATTGAATCTTGGAATTTTCTTTGTAGTCACATTGTTTACAAGCAGAGATGATTTTATTTCTTAATTTCCAATTCAGACGCCTTTTCTGTCTCTTGCCCGAGCGCCCCGGCTGGGACCCCAGTGCAGGGGTGAGACCCGGCCTTGCCCCTGGTCGCAGGGGAGAAGCGTCAGCTTCCGCCCGAGCGTGACGCTCACTGGCTCTGCACGTGTGGCCTTTGCCACGTGGAGGTCGATGCTCGTATTTGTGTCACTGAGTGTTTCTGTGGAAGCGTGTGGAGTTTGTCGCGTGCCGTTCGTGCATCAGCTGTGACAGCCGTGCTCTCCTCGCGGTTACGGCGGTGTGCTGCGGTGGCCGACGCCAGCGTGCTGAACCAGCCTCGCGTCCCAGGGGCGAACCCCACGGCCGGGATGCGGGTCCGCGGGCGCTCTGGGCGGGGCTGCGCGTGGTCACCGGGGCGTCCGTCTGCGGCGTCTCTGTCTGGCTCCGGGTGGGCGTCGTGCTGGCCTCGGGGAGTCCGGAGCGGTCCCCCGGAGGGCTTCGGAAGAGTCTGAGGGCCGGCGGCCCCTCGGTTGGGTGTTCCGCCCCGGGCCGGCCTGGTGGGCCCGGTGCCGCCCGCCCCGGGCTCCGCGCTCATCATGGGTCCGTCCCGACTGCGTGTCGTTGCGCTGTAGGCTCGCTGGGCGTTGCCGGCCCGGTTTCTGACACTGCCTTCCAGGCCGGGCCACCTCTCCAGCTCCCGGGCCGTAGAGCTGCAGGCGGTGCTCACTCCCAGCGTGGTGCCATGCCGTGCCCCCCGGCCTGCCCCATACACGGGGGCTGCTGCAGGTGACACGGTGGCTGAGCTTGGGTGCACGCTTCCGTGTGCTGTTGCTGCCAGCTCGGGGACTCCGGGCAGGGCGGGTGGGCGTCGGCTCCAGACACCGCGGGAGAGTCTGCCATCTCCGAGGTCACCAGACATGCTGTTTCCCCTTGGACTCAGGTTCGCGTTGTCCCTTGTCCACTGCAGTGGCCATGCCTCATGCCACTGGCACCGCTCACACTGTGCCTGGGCCTCCACAGCGTGTCCCTCCGTGTCTGCCCGGCCTGGGCTCCCGGCGTCCCTCCTCATCACAGATGTCCTGCCCCCCAGCCACTCGCTTCCGTCAGAGCTGTGCGCCCAGCGCCCGAGCCGAGATGCAGAGCAGGGAGGGCTTCACACCTGTGACTGTCTCTGTGTCTGATCCTTGTGTGTCTGATCCCTTGTGTGGTCTGCGGGGACCTTCACACTTGGATCTTGTGCTGACGTAATCATTCTTTTTGGGTAAGAATTAGAGAAGTAAAAGGGAAGTGTTGGCCGTGATGGCACCCACGGGTGGCACCAGTCACCCTTTGGGCCTGGCCGTGTCGGGGCGCCACGTGACCGTGCGTGCACGGGCGTGGTCAGCGCCCGCCCTCTGCTTGCCCCCTCCCCTTCCCACCCCGTCGTCCGTGACGCTGTTCGGTGACACCTCCTCAGGCTTCTCCGGGTGGCCGAGCCATGTCCCCACCGACGGGCACTTAAGGCCTCTTCTCTGCTGCCAGGTGTCACAGCGGGCCCGCAGGCGGTCCTCGGGGCTCCGCCGTGGGGCGCGGGGCGCAGGCGCGGGGGGCGGGGCCGCCCTGGGCTCCCTGCGGGGCCGCCCTGACGCGCCTTTGCTTCCAGGGAACCTTCTGAGCAGCCTCATGGGCTCCTCGGAGCAGGAGGGCGAGGACAGTCAGGACGACAGCAGCCCCATCGAGCTGGACTGACGTCGCCGCCGCGGCCACCTGCGCCAGGAGGCCCCGCCCGGTGGGTGCGGCTTCGTGCACGAGCCTGGACGCGCTCCGGGCCCTGCGGCGGTGTGCGCATGCGCGCCGGCTGGGCCGCGGGGCCCGCCACGCAGGGCGCCTGGGGTTGACACAATAAAGCACAGGCCGCGCGCCACCACCCGTTCCCAGTCCTCTGTTTCTGGTTTGCTTTGGGAGGGCCGCGGCCGGCACAGGCGCCCGGTGCACGTGGACGTCCTGCGGTGGCCTGGCCCCCCCGTGTCCTGGGGAGCGCCCCGGGGCGCCTCCGTGCCAAACCCCGGAGCCACGGCCCGCCACCGAGCACAGGCCCGCTGCGGAGGGGAGCGGCGGGGCTTCTCACCTTCGCGATGCAATATTTATTTCACTGGGTGGCGCCTCCTTCGACCTGACGTTTTAGATTTTATCCAGATGAGCAGTGCAGGAATGAGCAAGTTTGTCCTTGTCACTGATGCTGCATCAGCTGTTCCCCGGGCCGTTACAAAGGGGACGCTTTATTTTTTCACAATTAAAGTAAGAGTTGTAGATTGGTACACAGCGATCATGCATGAGGAGCGAGGTGTATGGTTCTATTTACTGTAAAAACGGAATTTAAAGGTTTGTGTTAACTGTTGCGTTTAAATAAATCCTTTATACTGGGCTGTGCGGCGCTGGTCCTTTCTGAGGGAGCTGGGGTGTGGGAGCAGGCCGCCGAGTCCCAGGTGGGGACCTGGGCACTGGAGGCCACCTGGGGCCAGTGTTGGCCGAGTCTCCCTCCCTTTGTTACCTGGAGAAGCTAGAGCTGCTACAGGCTAAGGCCACACGGGGGCGCTGCACGGAGCCCCCCACACGCCAAGAGGTCCTCTGGGAGGGAGGTGGTGTTGGATGAGCACCTTGAGGAAGGGTGAGGTGGGGCTCTGAACCCCGGACGGACACCCCTGGTCCTGCTTGTTTGAAACCGTGAGTGGCACCCACACAGCTGACGCGCTCGTGGGCAGGTGGGGCGGGGTGCCCGCTCCACCCAGGCCCAGCACTCGGCGCGTGCGGGACCCACGTGGCATGTCCACGCACACCTGTTGTCACGCCTCCCCTCGACTCAGGTGAGTCCCCCTCCACGTGTCGGCTCCGAGCAGATCGCGGCACTCAGAGCTGTCGGCCCCTGAGCACGCAGAGGCCCCACGGGTGGTTGGGCAGAGCCTGTGTGGCTCAGTCGCTGTCCAGGGACACCGCGAGCACCCCGGCCCCGCACAGCCCGCTGCCCGCAGCCCTGCGTTTTCTCCAGCCTGGGCAGGCGGGTGGAGGTCAGCGTGCAGGGCGGCCGCCTGTGCTGACCACACGGCCCACCATTGCCACCCGACCATCAGGACTGGGAGCGGCGCCCACGCCCAGGTGCGCAGCCAGCAGTGTGACCACCTGTGTGTGTGACCCCCCACGTGTGCAGGCAGCAGTGACAACCTGTGTGTGTGACCCCCCACGTGTGCAGCCAGCAGTGTGACCCCCCAGGTACGCTGCCAGCAGTGTGACCACCTGTGTGTGAGACCCTCCCCAGGTGTGCAGCCAGCAGTGTGACCACATGTGTGTGTGACCCCCCGAGTGCGCAGCCAGCATTGTGACCACCTGTGTGTGAGAGACACCCCGGGTGTGCAGCAAGCAGTGTGACCACCTGTGTGTGACCCCCCGGGTGCGCAGCGAGCAGTGTGACCACCTGTGTGTGACCCCCCAGGTGCGCAGCCAGCATTGTGACCACCTGTGTGTGAGAGACACCCCGGGTGTGCAGCCAGCAGTGTGACCACCTGTGTGTGACCCCCCGGGTGCGCAGCCAGCATTGTGACCACCTGTGTGTGAGAGACACCCCGGGTGTGCAGCCAGCAGTGTGACCACCTGTGTGTGACCCCCCGGGTGCGCAGCCAGCATTGTGACCACCTGTGTGTGACCCCCCAGGTGCGCAGCCAGCAGTGTGACCACCTGTGTGTGACCCCCCCGGGTGCGCAGTGAGCAGTGTGACCACGGGAGACCCCCCTCGGTTTGGGAGACTCCCCAGTTGGGACAGTGTTCTCCTTTCTTTTTAAATGTTGGGGCTGTTGCCTGGGTCCCGCACGGGGGCGTGCCCACACTTTCAGGGTCAGAGGGGTCTGGACCCCTGCAGGGGGGCTGTGGGGGGTCCAAGCACCCAGGACGAGTGTTGCTGCTTTGGACTAGAGCCAAAGACGGGGCAGTGACGGTGGACGGCGGCATCCAGAGGGAAAGCATGAGCCAGCTGCCTCCCGAGGTGAGTGCCACCCTGCAGCTGTCCTCACCCTGCCTGGCTGGCTGGGGGCCCTGCCCTGGCAGCTTTAGCTCAGCTCAGCAGGGACAGGGCCGAGGGGCATGCCAGGGTCCCCTGCAAGGAGGGAGTCTCATGCTGCCACCTGACTCTGTCGGTGCACCCCCCACCCCCATGTAGGTTTAGGGCAGGGCTGAGCTGGCGGGCAGACACGGGACATGGGGGCTCCGAGGAAGGGCGCCTCTGGGGGCTGGCAGCTGAGCTCCTGACACTAGGCCGAGGCCCTCAGTACTTCCACGGGGTTTGTGGCTGAGGCCAGTAGGAAGTTCCTTTTGGGGGCCCAGAGCCCCCACTCCACAACATTGATGGACCACACCAGGGCTCCCTTTATTCTGGGGACACCAGGACGTCCTGCTTCAGGTACCCCTTCCTGGTCCCCCATGGTCCTGGGCTCCCCTGGGGCTGTGTCGTGGCAGGATGGGGACGGTGGCGGGACAAGGACGTGGCAGGACAGGGACGTGGCAGGTACCTCCCTGCAGTGGGCACCGCAGCTTCCGGGGAGACCCCGGTGCGGCCCCGCTCCACTCCCACACGCTCTCAGGCCAGATCCGGCCGCAGGACCCGGGCACCTGGGGACGTCTTGGTGGCTGGAGCTGCTGGGGGGCAGCAGCAGGCTGGGGACCGCTCCCCCACCCCCCAGGGATCACAGGCAGCAGGGTCACGCCGGTCAGCGCCTAGCTCTGGGCCCGGCAGGGGCGGCCCCAGGGAAGCAGACGCGAGCAGACCCCAGGGTCCGCGTGCACACTCCGGGTCAGCCCCTTGCGGGTGCAGCTGTGTCCTCCACACCAGCCCCCAGACCCCTCGACGAACACACGGCAGAGACTCAATAAATACTTGTTGGGGGGATGAGGGCACGAGAGGGGGACAGGCCGGGGAGCATGCAGGGCGGGCCGCCCGCCATCCCCACAGCCCGGCCTGGTCGGGGCGGGGTCCCGCTCGGGGGCGCCGGTGGCAGGGCGGTCGGGGAGAGCGCCGCGCTGTCCTGAGTGGGGTGGCCAGGCCCCCAGCGGAGTGGTCCGAGGGGCGGGGGGCGGGGACTGGGGTGTCACGGGGCAGCAGCATGATGGGGTCAGAGGTCAGGCTGGGCCAGGCTGGCCCACAGTGCAGTTCCAGAGAGACGAGTCCCAGTGGCCGGGGCCGGGCAGCAGCCGCGTCCTCCGTCCACGGCCCCACGTCCTGCCACAGCGCGTGCATCCGGAGTCCTCGGGCCTCGGGACCGCCTCCCGCTAGGGCTTGTGCTTGAAGTGGGCCTCCACTGCGAAAGGGACAGGCGTCCGGCCGGGTCACACGCGGCGCGGGGCGCGGGGCGGGGTCCGCGGGCGGCCGCCCCGCCCGCCCTCACCTGCGTACTCCTGGGGCAGCATGGGCCTGTCCACCACCTGCCGGAAGGTCTGCAGCCACGCGCGCTGCTCCGCCTCCGTCTCGCAGGCCAGCAGGAACCTGCGCTCCGGCGTGACGATGGTGATGCCGTGCGGCCAGCGGTGGCCCTGCGTGGCCGGCGGCAGCCTGTCCAGCACCGTGTAGCCGCTCTCCCGGCTGCCGATGAAGACCTCGCCGCGGGCGAAGGCGTCCTGTGGCGGGCACAGACTGAGCCCCGCCCCCTGCGCCCCGCGCCACCCCCGCAGCCCCCACGCAGCCCCCCCCCGGGTGCGGCGCCCCCTACCAGCGGGTCCTTGAAGTACATGAGCCTCCTGTCGTCCAGGGTGAACCAGCGCTTCCGGAAGCCTTCCGTCTGCTGTGGGAGGGGGCGGGACACCGGCGGTGGGCCCAGGCCGCCCCGCCCCGCCCTGCCCCCGCCGACCGCGGCCCCCAGCGGGGACCCCTGCACCAGCGCGCCCTCCCCGCGGGCTCCGGGCTCCGGGCTCCGGGCTCCGGGCTGCGAGGCCACCTGGGTCCTGGGCTTGGAGTCGCCCTGCGGCCGGGGCTGGACCCAGCAGGGCACAGCACGTGGAGCGGGCCCCGGTCCCTGGTGGGTCCTGGCTCGGTGGGACCCCAGCTCTTAGGACACGAGTGACCCAGTAGGGGCACTCAGAGGCCAGCTGTGGCCTCTCCTGGGAGTGCCGCTGGCGCACACAGCCGCCCTGGCCCCACCTGGCCCCGGGTGACTGACGTGACCGACCACGGACTAGGGCCAGGCGGCAGGTCGGACGTACCTTGGGCCCGGTCTTCTCCATGTAGCCTTCCTTCAGGTAGCTCCTGGTCAGCTTTGGCACCAGCTGGGACGGGAGAGGGGCTCAGGCCCCGCCCACCCCTGTCCCCTTCCCCCGCAAAACCCCCCACCCCAACCCCTCCCCCACAACCCCCACCCCTCAGCTCCGGCCCCACAACCAAGTCGGCCCACTGTGGTCGCTTCAGGGGCCTCAGGTGGCCCAGGAGAGTCCCGGGTCACCCCCAACCCGCCCCAGGGCCCACGGCGGCGGCGGCCACTCACGTCGGCGTTGCTGGCGCCCGGGAAGGCCACCTGCAGGTAGTGGAAGCGGGCGGCGCGCAGCGCGTTGAACCAGTCCACCATCTCCTGCGGGCAGACGGGACGGGGGCGGCGCTGGGGTGAGCCTGCCCCCCTCGGGCGCCTCCAGCCCACCTCCATACCCGCGGTGGCCCATGCCGGGTGGCCGCCGTGCACGTGGCCTCCCACGCACCTTCCCGTCCTCGTGGTAGATGAAGATGTTGCGGGTGCTGTTGTCCTTCAGGTAGGTGACCTGCAGGCCGTGGGGGTGGCCGATCTTGGCCGGCTGGAAGGTGGCGTTCAGGTGCTCGATCTTCATGACGGCCTTGGGCTCCCGGGCCTGGGACGGAGGCCGGGCCTTAGCTCGGGTGGGTGGCTTGGGCGCTGGCGGCAGCCGTGGCGCATGTGGCCCCAGGTGTGGCCCCAGGTGTGGCCCCAGGTGAGGCCCAGATCTGAGTCTATTACGGGACCCGCCCCCGGGGGATAAGGACGGGCACTCGGCATCTGGGCAGACCACCCCCCGGCCCCTCCTCACGGGACCATCTGGTCTGCCCCCCTCCCCTTGTACGGGGCTGTGGCCACAAGCTGCCCACCAGGACCCTCCCACCCCAGCCCACACGGCCCCCCAACACGTGCTGGCTTGGTGGGGCTCCTGCTGCCCGCAGCCAGTCCCCTCCCTCTCAGGCCCCACATGGGCCTGGCCCCCGTGAGTGGCTGTGGCCCGGGAGTGGACGGGAAGGTCCCCAGGGGCCATGTCCCGGAGGGAGTGGGGGCAGCTGAGGACATGGCACTGCTGGCCAGGGCTCACGTCACTTCTGTTGAAGTACTTCAGGGCCCCTTCTCGCTCGGTCAGCACAAACTTCCGGCTTAGAAACTGCCCGTTGTCTCTGCCGCGCTTCCAGAGAAAGCCCTCGCGGTACCCTGGGGGAGGGGCGGGGTCAGAGGGGAGAGGGCACGGGGTCAGAAGGGAGAGGGGATGCGGGGTCAGCTGACCTGAGCCCAGACCCAGAGGGAATGGTGGGTGGGCTCCGGGCCCCAGGGGGACCCCGCGGCCCCATGGGATGGACGTAGCTGGACGTGAGCGGAGTCTGAGATGACCCGGCTGGGGCCCCCTGTGCACAGGCCAGGAGCTCACTGGGGCCCCAGGCCACCCGCTGCTGGCGCCTCTGCCTGGTGGGGGCTCCCGTGTGGAGTGGTGACAGCACACGGGCTGTGAGCGTTGACACGAGCACGTCCCAGGAGACCACCACCTCTGGGGCCAGCAGTCAGGCCTGGCGCCCTCGCCCATGCCCTGCCTTGCCCAGCAGGTGGCAGCAGAGCCTCAGGACGGGCAGGGCCCAGTCGCCAGGCAGTGCCTGCCCAGGCCCCTCCGCCCAGACTAGATTCAGGCCCCGCCACAGCAGCGGGGGTGTTTGCGGGTGGACACTGGCCAGGGCCCCCGACTGGGCCCCTGTGGATGGACAGCTGTCTGGCCTTGCCCTGAAGTCAGCGTCCTCCCTCAGCTCCAGAGTCCCCTGTGCATGGGACACGGACGCCTGGCCCGCCACGCAGCGCCCAGCAGTGCGGCCCCGGCCTGAGTGTCCACCCCTCAGCCCGCACGGCTCCTGCCTGCCGGGTCCCACGCGGGCCCACTCCAGGTTCCACCCGGCGCACCCAGGGCCCAGCCGCAGGGGCGGGCACGAGGGCAGGGGCGCATGCTGCAGTTTGGGGGTGACCAACCTTGCCTTTGTCACGGCACAGACTGTGCCCCAGCAGGCATGGGAGTCGCGTGCAAATGGCCCCGTGTGTGTGTGTGTGTGTGTTACACATTCGTGTGTTGGGACCACGGGGCCTGGCTCTGAGGGGACGCGCAGGGTGGGTGCCGGTGGGGGTGCGGGCACCAACTTCTCACGGCCAGGTGTGCCCAAGCGCACGTGAGCACAGGCTGGACGGTGTGGGTGGCGTGGCCCCTGATGGCGTGTAACCACGTGTGAACATGTGGGTGTGCACAAACGCGTGTGCTGTGCAGACGTGTGGGTGTGCATGCGCGTGTTCTGGGGTGGTCCAGGGACAGCGGACCCCTACCCACGGTGACCGGCACCCTGAGGAAGGCAGGAGCAGTGGGGGCTGCAGTCTTGGGCCCCAGGTGCCCGCTCCGGGCTCTCTCCCCTCCTCTGCTCACTCTCGCTCGGCACCAGCGTGCGCGGGGCAGCAGCCAGGAGTGTCCGCTGGACCGGGCCTTGGCAGGGGCCAGGGGCAGGGCTCTGTCCCACGGGTCCCTGTTTTGGGGCACAGAGCTGTGTCCCCATTTTGTGTACAAAAATATCCAAGACCCAGAGACATTTTGTGGTCGCTGGAAGGTCACGTGGGAGCCAGCAGGGAACTGGGGACCGGTCCCTGGCGGGGAGAAGGCTGCAGTGCGGCTGGAGGGCTGGGGGCCCCCGGGGTCAGCGTTACCCCCCAGCAGCCAGCACAGGCCTCACCGACAGGCTCGCCGGCCCCTGCCTGACCAGACATGCAGACGCCCCGCCCGGCCGTCCAGGCACTGGCAGAGCTGGGGGGGGCACCCCCAAGACCACAGACGTCCACCTGCCCCAAACCTGAGACCCACACATGGCGCCAGCACAACAGCACATCCCCCAGAAAACACACCAGCAAGGAGTCCAGCCCCGCCCACTGCCCGCCGGCCTGCCATGGGGTGCCCTGGGGTGCCGTGGGCCCTGTGTGTCCCTCACTGATGCCACTTAATGCTTCCGACAGCAGCCACGCACGGGCACCACGTGCCCCACTGCAGAGACGGAAACCGAGAGCAGGTGGGCTTGGCCACTCCCTCTGTCGGGGGGTGGGGGTGGCAGCCTGACCCCTCTGCACAGCCAGACTGGGGTGCCATGTGGGGCAGGGAGATGGGGTGAAACCCCCGGGGCAGAGCAGGGGCCACAGCCCCGGCAGGAAGAGCGGTGTCTGTCAGTGATGGGGGCGGCCTGGGCGCCTGGTCCTGCCTGGGGACAACGGGGAGCATTGTCCACCATGAAAGGCAGCCATTGACCCTCGGGCCCAAGGAGGGCCGGAGTGGGGAGGGAGCCGGAGAGCCGCTGCCCACGGTCACCCTGGCTGGCAGGGGCCGAAGGGAGCCCTGCCTGTGACCTTGGCCGAGGCAGGAGCACAGGGCACCGGTGGGGGGGCCCTGCCCACCTGGGGTCCACCTGGAACCCGGTGCCCTCTGCGCACGCTGTGCTCCCTGGCGCCAGGTCCTGCCCGGCCTGGAGCTCTCAGAGCACACGCCCTGAGCAGAGGGGAGGGCGACAGGCGCCGCGCCCCGGGCCCTTCCTGGACACAGCACGCCCACGCCCACTGTCCAAGGCGCCGGCCGCTGCCTGGGGCGACACCGCTGACCCACCTGCCGTCCTGTCCCCCGCACTAACTGCTCTCCTCCGGAGCCACAGAAATCCGTCCGCCCCGAGGGTCAGAGCTCAGACTGCCCAGCTGCGGCCACAGCAGCCCCTCTGACGCCAGGCTGCAGCCTCCCCTGAGGCCACGCAGGGTCACGGCTCCTAGACAAGCTTCCCGGGCAGGTCTCGGCATGCGGGCCCCGCCCATCCGGGTCCCAGCGCTGTGGCCGCCGACTGCCCCCATGTGCGGCACCCCTGGGGCCCCACCAAAGCCAGGACGCAGCCTAGTCCTGTGACCGAGGCCCCCAGCAGCCCAGGTCCCCACCTCCAGCGGCCTCCCCCGAGCCCCGAGCCCCTTCCTCCCCGGCTCCCCGGGACTTCTGCATTCTGGCGGTGAGGGTGCTCCTGTGGCAAGGCCAGGGGCAGGAAGTGCCCAAGGGGATCCCCGAGCTCCTCCACACGGGGCGGGGCAGAGCAGGGGTGCTGTGTCCTCCAGTGGGGTGGGGGGCCTGGGGAAGGGGAGGGGTGGGGGCTGCATTAACTTCCTGGGGGGCGGGAACAGAGCGCTTTGTCCGGTCCTGGCCTGTGTGGGGTCTGAACTAGAGCAGCTGCCGCCCCTCTGTGGGGACGGGAGGCCCATGAGGTGACTGCGAGGCTGGGGGTGCTGGGGAGAGGTGAGGGAACCCGGTGCTCACAGGCGATTTGGCGCCGGGAGGACAGCAGTGGGGACGGGGACAGGGCACGGGTGTCAAGAGCCAGAGTATCGGCCGTCCCAGCTCCCCCGGTGTCACCCGCCAGCCGTGGCACAGCCCATCCCAGCGCCTGGAACTGACACCTGCGAAGCGGGCACTCACCCTCCCGACGCCCGCCCCACCTGGAGCCCGGTCCCCACCCTCTCCGGTCAGGCAGTCACCACGTGCCCCCAGTCATCACAACATGGTCACACGGCCACGCCCGACCATCACAAGCGGAGACGCAACCTCCCTCTCACTTTCAGGAGCCACACGACCTTCCCCACGGGCCCCGCGTGAGAGGGTGACACACTCGGTCCTGCTGGAGTGAAACTGCCACCAGGGGGGGGTCGGTGGGGACCAGAGGGGCAGAGCGAAGGCGAAGACGAGGCCGCACCCGTCAGTACCGGCTGGACCCCAGCCGGGCCCGAGCAGCACTCGGCGCCCGTCGGCCCTCTGCCCGCTTTCCTCCCCCGGGCTGGTGTGCCCCGACCAGAACGTCCTGCGTGAAAAGGCACATGACAGTCCCGCAGAGCGGGCGTGGGCCAGCCCCGTGTGAGGTCACACGCTAAAAAGATGATGCCGGGGACAGAGACAGAGGGGCTCTGGGGCTAGTCTTCCCGAGGCTCGTGGGAGGGTCCTGGGGGCTGCGCAGCCGCAGAGGCCCACGCGTTCGCACCTGCCCCACGTGCTCGCTCTTGCCCCACGTGCTCGTTCCTGCGCATGCTCTCGCTCCCACCCCACGTGCTCGCTCCCACCCCACGTGCTCGCTCCCGCCCACGTGCTCGCTCCCACTCCACGTGCTCGCTCCCGCCCACGTTCTCGCTCCCACCCCACGTGCTCGCTTCCGCCCACGTGCTCGCTCCCACTCCACGTGCGCACTCCCACCCACACGTTCACGCCTGTTCACGTGCTCGCTCCCGCCCACGTACTCGCTCCCACTCCACGTGCTCGCTCCCACTCCACGTGCTCGCTCCCGCCCCACGTGCGCACTCCCACCCACACGTTCGCGCCTGCCCCACGTGCTCGCGCCTGTTCACGTGCTCGCTCCCGCCCACGTGCTCGCTCCCGTCCACGTGCTCGCTCCGCCCACGTGCGTGTTCCCACTCCACATGCTCGTTCCCACTCCACGTGCTCGCTCCCACCCACGCGCTCGCTCCGCCCACGCTGGGCAGTGGAGGGAGAAGTGGCTGCCGGGACAGTGACAGAATCAAGGCTGCATACCGGCCACGTGTCGAGGCAGGGGACGCTGGGGAGATGACCCCGAGGGGCCTGCACTGTAGGAGCACTGGCCACAGGCACAGCCCTTCCCAGTATCGCAACCATGGGCGGGACATGGGGCAGGTCACGCGCTCCGGGCAGCCCGGGCGGAGGGCTTAGAGAGACCCCTGCCATAGACACAAGGAGCCCCAGCCAGCCACACCGCGGTCCCCCCGGTGCCCAGGCGCTGTTCCTGGTGGCAAAAGCCCCAGGCTCTGACAAACCCCGGCCTCTGGGCACCTCCAGTGTCCCGTCCCCACCCCACACCTGAGCCCAGAGGCCTGTCCACATCCTCCCGCCAGCACCCACTCGCCCCAGAGGGCACCCCAGAGCAGAGGCGCCTCCCAAGGGTCCCCACACACCCCCTCCGTCACGGCTGGGCTGTGAGCAGCAGGGCACAGGGCACAGGGCACAGGGCACAGAGCACAGGGCCACCCAGCTGAACCCCAGGCCCAGGGGCCTGACACGCGTCAGACCCGTTAGCCGGTCGCCCAGGTCCCTAACGGTTCTGCAGCTGTGGGGGGAGGGGGAGCAGAGATGGAGACACAGGTACAGGAAGGCAGGGAAACGGGGACACGGGGCACGGGGCACGGGGGACCGGAGCGGAGGTGCGGCTCCCGCCTCACCTGCAGAGTACGGCTCCTGCTTCTCGGGGTCCGTGAACTCCTGCCGCTCGTACTTGGCCCGGATCCACTGCTCCCGCAGGAGGCTGCGCAGAGGGGACAGGAAGTCGGCCCCGTCCGGCCGTGCCGCGGGGACGCTCCCGGAGCCGGCCTGCGGGCCTGCTCCTGGAGGAACCTCTGGTCAGGGGCCCTTGAGCGTGCCCCCCGGCCCCGCAGAAGGCAGGGCTGGGCCCCTAACTTGGAATTTTAAAACAGTTTTAACAATACCTCTGCTCTCTAAAACAGTGGTTCACGGCATAGTCACAAGGCGTGCAGCCACCACCACTGTCAAGTTCCAGAACATTCCATCAGAAACCTGTAGCCCCGGCCCCTCCGAACCACAAGCCCCCTTCGGCCTCTGTATCCCCAGAAGGAGCCCCATCGGGAGGTGGCGCTGGCCCAGAGGCAGGAGCTCGGGCTCTGGCGGCCAGGCAGGCCCAGGAGCTTTGCTCTGCGGGGCGCCCCGGACCACACAGCCCTCCGGGCCCCTCCGCCTCCAGCCTACCTGCCCTCCCGGTGAGGCCACAGCTGTCCTCACAGGTCAGGCACCTCCGCGAGCCCCGCCTGCCACCCTGCCTGCCACTCCCATGGTCTACCCCCCAGGCTGCCACGTGGACACACAGCACCTGTGCCCTCTAACCCCTGGCCCTCGGATTGGCCCTAACTTGGAAATCGATGGTTGCAGACCCATAAGTGCAGACGGGGTCATCCCAGGCAGGGCGGACCCCGACCTCGTGTCCTCACAAACGGGGAACCTGGACGCCGGGGAAGGCGGCGTCCACACGCCCAGGAGGGGCCGGGGCTGGGACCAGGCTATGCTCACAGCCGCCTGTGCTGGGGACAATGGGCCCTGTCATGCGAGCTGCTGCTCTGTGGCGCTTTGTCCCCAAACCGTAGGAAGCAGCACAGCACTCCTCAGGCAGGGACGCTGCCCACGGGGACCCCTGCTCTACCACACCCCCGGGGCCCGGGGAGAGGGGGCGCCCAGCGGCCACGGCCGCCAGGAAGCCGGGGCTGCTCCCCGCACCTGTGAGCCAGGGCCCTGCCGCTCGCCGGGGTCACAGGAAGCTGGTGTGACTGCCTCGCCCGCGGCAGGCTCCATACTCAAGAGCACTGGGGTGACACAGGAAGTCTGGGCCCCAGCCACCCCGAGGAACCAGGGCCCTGTCACGGGACCCTCGGAGCTTCAGACGGGGGGAGGGCAGGGACCACCGCGTCCAGCGCACTCACTCTGCGCCAGCTCGGCCACAGGCCGCCCCTCGCCGCGCTCCGTCCCCATGACTTCCTGGTGCCAGGTGGCTCCCTGCCCGGCCTCCAGCCGGGGACACAGAGGCCCCTGGGCCTCTGCCCGCTGGGGGCTGCTGCAGGCCTGGCCTGCACCGAGCCCCATGGGGGGGCCGCACCCCACAGCACACACCCACAGCGCACACCTGCTACCATCCCCGCCCTCTGCAGGACACAGGCGCCGCGCCCGCACGTGGGACCCAGGTGCCCGCGTGGCGTGGCCCCCGCCCTCCGTCCCCCAGCCCGGCCTGGAGGGGACGCCGGGCCCCAGCTGTCGGCGGGCGCCTGGCGGAGCCCCATCACTCACTGGCAGTCGGAGGGCGTGGGCCGGTAGTAGAAGGGT
>PVKZ01006541.1:0-34419 GCA_004027375.1 Macroglossus sobrinus | reverse complement strand
CACACACACATGCACGCACACACACACGCCCAGACAGACAGGTTTTCAGAAATGAGGATGCAGATGAGAGACTCAAGGACAGGCCTGGCGTGCCCTCTGTCAGTTTGCGGGAGAATTTATTCCGCGGCTCACCCATGAATATTTAGCAAGGTGACAATAACATCCAATGACACCCATGAGAGACACAACTTGAAGAGCACCTCTCCCAGGAACCCACGCGGCGCTCGATGCCAGTGTTCTAACCGGACGGGATGTTTGAAATGTAGGCACCCGCTCCCGGGAACCCTCCCCGCACCCCTCCCTCTCTGCTGGTGTCCTCAGCCGTTCCTCCCGTGTTGTGATGCGAAAGGCCAAGCAGATTTTTTACATCAACAGAGCAGATCGAGTAGAGTATGAGGACAGCTACGAAAGAGCTGATGGCAAAATACATTCTTAGATATCCCATTCTTTCTTCTTTCTTCAGAAACACACACGCGCATGCGCACACACACACACACACACACACACACACACACACACACACACACACTGGGCAAGGGCTGTTCTAAGACTGGTTAACAAGGGTTAACATTCAATGAAACTGCAAACTTTTGATAAGCTGGCTGAATAACGCCCCCCGCCAAAAAAAGTCCTAATCTTTAAAACATGAGAGCATTGCCCTATACGGCAAAGAGGCTTTGCAGATGTGGTTGAGTGAAGGATCCTGAGATGGACAGGTGATCCTGGATTATCCAGGTGAACTCGGTATAGTCACGAGGGTCCTTCCTTCGAAGAGGAAGGCAGAGGGGGAGCTGGCTCTAGGAGAGAAGGATAGACACGTGACGCCGGAAGCAGAGATGCTCTGGGAAGGTGCAGGAAGGACCCTGAGCAGCAGCCGCCGGAAACTGAAAACGACCAGGAAACTGATTCTCCCGAGAGCCGCAGGAGGAACCAGCCCTGTCAACACCTTGAGACGAATTTCAGACTTGTGGCCTCCAGAACTGAGGGAAGATAAACCTGTGTTGTTTACAGCCGATAAGTTTGCGGTGATTTGATACAGGAGCCACAGGAAACTGACATGTCTACACTGGCCCCAGGGGTGGGACTTTTGTCCCTTCCCCCGCTGTTCCAGGCGTCTCCCGGGGGTGCTCACCCACAGTCCTGTTTCTGGGACTCCACTGTCAGCACGGGGCTTCTGGAAACTCTGCATGTACGATGCACGTTTTGTGTTTGTATGTTTTTAAAAGTCCTCTGTGCTTCTCATAATAAAGTCACTACAGGCCCACATGGGCAATGCAAGATCTGAAGCGACGTTGGAAGAACATAACACAAAAATGCAAAGCATAACAACGAAAAGAATATAATAACCATTTATAATCCCATCTTTCAGAAATACCCTTCTTGGTAGCAGTGATCACAATCTGTAATTATGTTCATTTTCATGACTATCTCCTTACTATGGCTTCTTCCTCCACTCCTGCCCCAGACACTAAGGTCTGTGAAGGAAAGCATCACTCTATGTACATAGAGATGTGTGCATGCCACACCTCTAGCCACACCTCAGCAAGTAGCTCAGCCCCTGGTCCATACCAGGGCATCAACTAACACAATGCACTGTAATTGAACCGATGACCTCCACTAACACTGTGGTCCATTTCTTTCCAGTCTTTTTTCCTACGTATAATGCATATTTTTTGCATGTTTGAGATGGTGCCATATCTATGTTTTCAGCCTACCTTCTTCACTTATAAAGATTTTATCCTGAACATGATCCAAAGTCATGAAAGAGCCTGCAAAACGTTATTCTAATGGCAGCCTGAGACCCAGCCTGTGGGTTTTCCTTTGTTCACTTAGTTGCTTTTCCCTTTTCTCCTGCTATAAATAACGCAGTCATGAACATCTTGGTGTGTACATCTTTATCCAAAGTCCTCAGAGGGGCATTACAGGAACATGGCGCTATAGCCATCGCTCCGTGCATTTGAACACTTTGAAACCGACTCTGTTACGAAGAGGAGGACCTCAGGGACCTCGGGGACCTGGAACAGTGGTACACACACAGTCACACGGTGACTGGGAACGTGACTGGGTGACAGGAGACCCGGGCCCTAGTGTGAGACTGGCCACTTTCTAGGCCTGTCGCTCGTCCTCTGGGAAACTGGATGTCCTCATCTTTAAAACAAGGAGACAGGGTGATGACTGTAGGCTCTCTTCTACCAAGGAACTTCTAGAAACTTCTCTTGGACACCGTTACCAAAGGATAAAAAAAATCCTATGACAATCAGGGGTGATTGATGCCCGATGAACAAACGTTGATTTTTAAAAAGTCAGACTTACCAGGTTTGTAAATTAAACCCCAATAAGAAACATTTTGCCACTGTTCTGTGTAGACGTGGCATTTGTTTGTTAAAAGAATGATTCAAATAATTTGAAGAACATGAAAAACCTTTCCTTCAATTAACAGACTAAAAGAAGTGGTTGGCCTGGCTTACCAGATGCAGCAAATTCCATTTATGCAGAGTCAGAAGGAGCAAACGATGATTGCAGAAAAAGCCTTTGGCAGGATTTTAAACTATTGTATTATTATCGTATTCCAACGCTTTGGGAAATGTAATCCACTTCTGACAGATGTAACAACTGCTATAGCCAGTGTACTTCAGTCTAGTTTGTGCTTCTAAGCAAGACACACAAATCATTCCAGGCCACTCCCGTCCCATAGTTCTCTTGGATATTTAACACTTGCTCATTCATTCTTTTATTCAGTCAGTTAGTCAGTCAGTCAGTCAACAAACATCTGCTGGGAAGCTGTGCCAGACCCTCTGTGAGGCTCCAGAGAGGTGGATTGAATAGGACATGATCTCTCTGGCTTAATGCGAACACCACAGACATCCCAGCTCTGCCTCCAAGTGGCCATGGGACCCGAGATAACACCCCTCCTTTTAGCCCTGTGAACAGGCCTTAACACTTCGCCTGGGCCTGTTATAAAGCGTAAGTCACGTTCCAGAGGAGACGATAAACGTCACCTCTCCACCCTGGCCAGGAAACGCTCACCACCTGACGAGCAAGACAGAAATGTAGGTTATTTCAGCTAACACGTTTTTTTTACGACGTTGTGTGCAAGCGTGGAGAGAGAAACCAACCGCTCTGGTTTTCTTAGCTGCCTGGAGGAGACGTTTCAAGCGTGTCGGGGGCAAGGTGAAGGTGCAAGCCTCCAGCGCCATGCGTGGGAGCCAAGTGTTTAAAACCCGTCTGCGCGGATGCAGGCTGCTGGGTGTTTGTTGAGACACACGTGCCAACAGCCTGGAACGCATGCCCGGGAGCGGGGAGCAGCCCGCAGGAGCGTGTGCGAGAGGCATCGTGGCTGTGACACGTGAAGCGAAAGATGCCTCATTTTCGGATCGGGCTACGGGAAGAGAGGAAATGCGTTTCCCCCCCAGAGCGAGAGAATTGGGCCAAGCTGGGCTGCGGGACAATTTCCATATTTGGGGGACAGTCTCATCCAGTGGGCTGGGGCTTGGGGGCAGGCAGCCGGGGTTGGTGTCCCAACTCTGCCACTCACGAAGCATGTGAGGCCAGGTGAGCTCCGTTCCGTAGAAAGTTCCAGCATGTACCAGACTGGGGTGAATACGGCCCCTATACTTCAGAGGGCGGCTGTGAGCACTGAATGGGGTGAGCGCCTCACACAGGGCCCGACACCCAGCAAGCGCTTAATAAAGGTTGGTGTTTACTATTCGCAGGCTGTTGATATGTTTCTAACTCAATGTTCCTGTGACTTGAGAAAGAGTCTCCTTGTGACTTTTTCCACTGTTTATGGAGGGTTCGGGGAAAACTCGAAAAGAGGACAGAAGAAACAGGCATGCATTTTCATCCCGGGATGGACCAGCCGGTGCCTACAGCTCGTGCTTCTGAGTGGCCAAGAACCCACGATTCTCGTTGTTTTGTTTGCTGTCACCCCCAGGTGGTGGGACGTCTTTGGTTCAGATTGCACAGAGATTTTCCAGCTACTTCTTATGCCCCAGACACTGCACCCCCAGAGGTCACCTCCCCCTATTTAATCTCAGGTCACCCATCTTTCGGGGAGCAGCATGAGGTAACTAACATTAGTGTCTCAGAAGGCACAGACGACTTGCCCAAGCACACACAGCTTTGCAGCGGCAAAGCAGGGATTCGAACGTGCATCTGAATGAACAGTGGCCTTTCATAACTTAGAACAAGTGCCCCGGCAGAGGTGGGGGTGCCCTGGGAGACCCGCACAGGGAGCACAAACGCCCTCCTCGGTCAGACCCCCCTGGATACCAGCAAAAAGACATCTGTCCCACCCCAGGTGACCAATCACGTCCCAGTTCCTGGGCTGACGTTCAGAAGGAAGCACTTGTTTTTCAATCACGTCAGCAAACATATACAAACTATGTGCACATCACGTTGCTGCAAACGTGAAGGCTTCTTGAGGATGCAGGAGAAGAGAGCTTATTAACACACTAGGCACTGCCTGCTGAGCATCAGGGGACAGGACTAAGCCATCCAGCCTGTTCCTGCACGCTCCGCAGGGCATCCTGAGCGAAACTGGCCTCTGTCCCGATCCACGCAAGCTCCTGGAGAGAGGAGACACCATCTCTGAGCTGCCTTTGAACCCCCAGGTCTGGTCTGGGGGAGACGCTCAGCTCCTAGACTTGGGGGAGCACGTACAAAGACTCAAGGATGTGCAAAGCCATGCAAGGATGGCTCGATCACCCGGCATGCCAACGTGACGGGAATGCAGCACATGGCCCACGATATCCTAGCTCCTTCTGTGTTCAGAAATCACCACGCAGCCTCCAGCTGGCCTCCTTCCCAGCATCCGGGACTTTCTCAAGCTCCTGCTGCCTGGACCGTCCAGGGGCTGCTTCCCCACAGGCCCGTCCCATTCCACCCGGTAACTCGTTCCCACGGTGCCCTGCCCGAGTGTCCTCTCCCGTGCGACCTTCGTTCATGCCCCCTCACCCCCGGCTGAAGGATACGCCCTCTCCCCCAAGGAACAGCCCACCACCCCTTCCCCTGCTGCATGGAGGGTGTTCATCTTGGCAGCTCCAGCTGTCGGCTCAGCTCTCACTGGGAATAGCTGAATACAGGCCTGGTGAATACATGTCCTCAGTTTCCACCACCCTCCCTTCCCTGCCCTGCCCATGACACATCATTTGGGGCATTTATAGAATAACTGGACTTTATAGTTAAAAAGTCTCACGACACCATTTTCCTGTCCCTCGTAATGATCCCACGAGGTAGCTGTTTCTCTCCCTCACGTCAGTATTCTTGTCCTTTTCCCCTCAGTGATGAAACTTAGGCCCAGAGAGGTCCGTGATTTACCCACAGCCATAGAGCTAGGTCGCAGCAAAGATGGGACTCAGCCTGAGCTCTGGGCCCTGTGTCCGTCTGCCAAGGACGAACAAGGTCCCAGCCCCTGGAGCCCGTGCCCCATCAGACGTGAGCCCCAGGCCCCACGAGGCTCAGGCTCCGATCACCTCCCGGACCTGGCAGCCCCTCACCTGGACCAGGTGGGGCATGGCCAAGATCTGCAGGCCCTCCTGCCGGGCAGTGCTTCTTGCCTGCCCATGGGTGGCCTCAGCCAGCTGCCCTCCGCCGTCTGCCCGTTCCAAGCTTTTCGGCAAACTGGCACCTAATCCCCCACCATCTGTGAGCAGAGCGAGTCTTGGCTACCTCTTGGTGCTTCTTCAAATCAACTTGCAAGTTTTCAAAGTGACGCGAGTTCTTGGTGCTTGCAAAAATGTCAGCTTCCGTCACATCTTATTAAAACCGAAAATATGAGAAGGTTTCAGATAAACTGAGATGAGTGAGCCCAGTTTTCCTCTCTTCTTGAGACTGCTTTCTCTTCTTCCTTCCTTTCATTTTTTCCTTCTTTTTTTTTTTTGGAAAATGCAAAGAGTTTGGTTGTTTTGCTCTGATCATCAGAGTGAGAATCACTGCCATGGTGCCTGTTACCTGCCGTGGGAGCCCACACGATCAGTCCGGATGGCAGCGGACTCTGTCCAGACTGGGTGAGTGGCATTTCAGGTCACTTTCGAATGTGGACTTACCCATGCGGGACCCTTGATGGGGTAACAGTTGTGGAGACAATGCTCATTGCAGGTAACACACCCGTGCCAGGGGCAGTGTCCTGCATGTGTCCTCTTATGTAACCCTAGAAGTCCATTCTCCTTCCTCTTTGGAGAGCTGAGAAAATGGGGCACAGCGCTGTCCCAGGCGCATGGCTGGGAAGTGGCAGAGTAAGGATTTCTATGCAGGCAGGCTGGCCCGAGACCCCGTGCTTGCCCCTATGCTGCCAGCCAGCGACCCGTGGGGTGCCGTGGGGCCAGACCACACTGTGGGATGTGGGGTAGGGGCGTAGAAGAGCAGAAGGTGCCCAGACTCTGTCCTAAGAGCAGTGAGTCGCTGAGGAAGGACTTTGAGCAGGGAGCTAGCAGGGCCAGAGCTGTGCTGTGGATTATTATGGCCATTCCATGGATTTGCTCGCCCACCCATGAGGTGGCTACTGCTGCACAGCTCAGTGCTAGATTCCAAGGGGGAAATGCCAGATGAAGGGATCCCCAACCCACACCCAGGTACCCCAGCCACTAACTCTGTTCCTGTAGCTGTCACTATCACTCCGCCGTTACCGCTGTCACTGCTGCTGCTACCCTTCCCACCGCCTCGTCCACTATGGCCATTACCACTTCTGCTACCCGTCCTGCAGTGGCTTCTGCTGCGGCCACCGCTGCATCGGCTGTGACTGCTGTCACCGCCATCTACAGCCAGTCTTACCGCTGCTGCTAGCAGAGGGAGAACAGAGAACACGAATAACATCACAAAAGAAGGCAAACAAACAATAACCCCCCCCCAAAAAAAAAGTTAATTCTGGATATGAATCAGACTCCCTTTAAAGCACCCTCAACACAGCAGGTTATGGGTATTAATTAGGGACAAAATATTTAATTTTTTAATTTTTTAATTTTATTTATTTATTTGTTTGTTTGTTTATTTATTTATTTATTGGCGAGGCAACCCTCGGTTGACCTCACGGATTGCAAGGACCTTGTCAGCTTGCGATCCCTTATTCTTATTTGTATTTTACGCCTAGAGCACCTAGGTCTTCCTAGGTGGTCTCCCATCCAAGTACTAACCAGGCCCGACCCTGCTCAGCTTCCGAGATCAGATGGGATCGGGCTTGTTCAGAGTAGCATAGCCGTAGATGGGACAAAATATTTTAAATAGTCTTATGTAATCCTAGCAAGATTGAGCGGAAATCTTGGTACAATTGTATATTGTTATAATAAACTACTTACAGAATGGCAAAAAAACACAATAACTATCAAAAGCCTTAAAAGTGCCCTTAAATCCATAATTCCCACTCCTGGGACTAATCCAAGAGATGGGGTGCGGGGTCAGGGAGGATATGCTACCTGGAGCTTGATCAGCATCAATGAAAATAAAGGGACAAACCTCCACATGTGTGTGTGACTCTTGAGGAATGGTTACCTCAGCGGGAGGTAACGTTTCCACCGGCTGGAGTCTCACATGGCTTCGGACAATGAGGTGACAGAGTTTGTACCACCAGGGACGATGTTTACGGGGTGTTGGTAAGAGGGAAAAAGTTAAGACACAAAGACTACGTACACTGTGGTTGGAGTGTTATAAAATATGTATGCTCATAGACCAGTAATAGAACACAGCACAGAAAAATGAAAATAATTATTGGAAGATGGGGATATGACTTTAATATTGCTGCGCTATTGTTTTTTTTTTTTTCAATACAAATGAAAAGAAAAAAAAAGTCCCAACAATCTATCGATGGGTTTCTTTTCCCCCTTTGAGTATAATCTAGATGTGTCTATTTAAAAGATTTCTCTTTTAAAATCTCATTTAGCGCCACAACAAAGAGTACCCAACTTTTAGTTCATTTCAAATGAGTTCCTCATAATAAATTTATTCCCATTCACCACATGTATAATTTGTGCACTTTAGGAGATTCAGTGATTATACAGGAATTCAGGGTTTTTTAATAATTTCCTGAAGGGTTTTTGAAGCAGACAATGTGCTTTCCCTATTTCCCAAACAATCGCAATGATGGAAAATATCCAAAATAGCTATGCCTGAGCCTTCCTTTCTTCTCCCTAATTTCACACACGTTTTTGTTGCTGCGGTGACTGTCCCCCCCGTCTTCAGCAGGCAGGACCCCTCCTTCTGAAGCCGAGTCCTTGCAGACGAGAAATTGCAGTCATCTTATCCCTAATGCGCCGCGAGATCAGAAAGGGACTTATTATCCTGCGCAAGTCTGTGCACAAAGGCAGCCTCCCAGCAGGCAGATTCCGTCTCTGTAGGGCAGGGCAGGTAAGTGTTGAATCCGACCCGGGGTTTTGGGGCCGTGGGAACACACGGTGTTTATAGCAGCCCCCAATGCTAAGGGCTGTTTTGATTCGCATTCGACAGGGGCCTGGGAGAGACGGGGCTGGCAAGCATCTCTCAGATCGTCTCATTCTGTCATGTCATTCTGCAGAGGGGGAAACTGAGGCTCATCAGACTCAGCCAAGGCCACGCTGCCACTGGGTGGCCGGGCAGGGGCTGCAGTTGCTCCTGAACCAATGTCCTTTCTGCCCTCTTTAAGATGGTGATGTTTCCTTAACTGAAGAGGGGACAGGTCCTCGGACAATGTCATGTCCCTACTCTGTGAGTTTATTTCTAGCATAGTCAGCGGCCTGACGACAAAGCCACTCTGTATGAAGGACTTTGGGGGGTGCTGGCAGAGACGTCTACTTGTCTCGGGCTGTTTTTAGAAAAGAGAAACCAAGTCTCATTTAGTTAAACATTTAACCCTCCTTACAAACCCTAGAATGATTAAAAAAAACAAAAACAAAATTCATCATCCCCCACTCCCCCACCTCCTGAAAGAATCACCTGTATTTGTCTCTATCCTGCATTGCAGAAGTAGGTTCAAAACCGTTTACGGTGACAGACACGGTCACCAGGTTACACAGTAGAAACCATACCTAAGGTCAGCCCGAGGTGGACCGTAAGCCACGCCACTCACTCCAGCTCTCCTCTCCCTCCAGTTCTGAAACAGAAGAGTGTGGGAACAGGCTTGGGGTGCCACGCAGAGGAAAGCTTTGGGGTTGGCCGCGGCGTGGCCCACACCCGGGGCCTGCTTTGATGCCATGGTGAATAGTTCCCCAGAGATGGACTGAGGTTTGTGAGGATCCCGGATGGAGGAGCAGAGACCCTGCCCTGTGAACCCCACCCAGGGGACACCCAGCCTCGGTTCTCCTGAACACCCTTTCCTCTGGGGAGGAGGGAGGATGCTTCCAAAGAAGGGGTGCTCCCACTTGCCCCCTCCTTCAAAGGGCTGGGGTTCCCTGGCTCCTCCACAGTGAGGCAGAAAGATGGCGCCCTTTCTGATCTTAAGGGCCAAATCTGGGGGCCCACATGCAAGAGAAAGAACACATCAAATCAGTTAATGCACAATTTAATCGTTTGAGGTCCTGGGAAACTGGGGTGTAAGAGCCCCAACTCTACTAGATTTCTTCTGCCCTGACACCCAGCCCACAGCCCACACGCTCACACTCAGGGTGTCGTGTTCCCACGTCCCACGAGGGGACCGACCACCACCGTGGACCAGGCGCCGCCCACCAATGTGCGTTGCTGTCCGGTCGCTAGGATGGGACCACAGTGAGAGTCGAGCATTGAGGGGAAGGTGACCCGCATTCTGCAGAAGAGAGCTCAGCTCGGAGGAGCCGAGCGCCCTGCCCAGGGCCTCGTGGCTGGACGCTCAAAGGGCTGGTGGTGAGATCTGAACATCACTCGCTGACAACTGTGAGCTCTCCTGACTCTGCCTCTTCATAAAACTCGAACCTCTTAACCAGAACTTCATCAGAGAACTCGGACCATCGGGGACCGGGGAGAGCTGGTGGACACAGAGAGCGTCCAGGCAGGAGGAGGAAGCACTCAGTTACGGCGACTGCAGCAGGTCCGCCATGAGGCTCAGGGTGGGGACACATCCCACGTCCCCTCATGTCACTTTCCACCCTCCTGGCAGGGTTTGTGGCCGCCATGGATTGAACGCGGGGACATGGGCTGATTGCTTCTCCCGCATCATCTTAGTTTGGGCTCCCCTAAGCAACCCTGGGATAGGTAGCTTATCGGGGAGGTTGTCACAGGACGCACATGAGGGAAGCACAGAACGGTCCCCCCAGAACCCAGGGAGCCAGTACCTAACCCCCCCCCCCGACGGCCCTACCTCACTGGCCGAGGTGGCCCCCAGGCCGTTAGCTCCCTGGTCTTCCCACCGTCCTGGGAGCAGAAAATGACCTCTGGAGGACAGAGACGCAGCAAGCCATCAGCACGGGACTGAGCTCGTGTCTCTGCCGCGTCCCCTCCCGCCCTGGCCTCTGGGGTGAAGAGAGGCCCCAGGAAGTCTGCCTGCCCCTGGAAGGACCCCCATCCTCCTACCCACCACTCAGCCTCCCCATCACCACATGCCTTCAGGTCTTGAGGACAAACAAGGCAGTGTCTCTTCCTCAGGTCACGTTAGCCGCTCCAAGGCATCCAAGTCACCCCTCACTCTCCAGGGTGGCAGGTGTGGGGCTACACCCCTAACCCCCAGGCCACCCAGCTACCCTCCTGCCCTCCATCCCCGCTGCCTGCTCCGTCTCCCAGCACACACCCCCTCCCACGTGGACCCATCCTCAGCCGGCCGCGGGCACCAGCGCCCAGGCCCCTGCCCTCTGCCTGGGCTGACGGACGCAGCGAGTGTCTTCACAGACACACACCGCCCCCAAGACTGGCACCGACAGGCAGATCCTGTTAATTAGGGCGCCCCAGCCAATGACCTATGGCATGAATACATTAGGTGGATGTCTGGGGGTGATGTTTTCTGGCTTTTTAAGCAAGCCCCTCATTAACGCCCTGCCAGGGCTCTGGCTGAAACGGTGCCAGCTCATGTCAGGGGAAGGCAGGGGCTCACCAGGGACAGGAAAGAGACAAGCGCTCCAAGCAATCCTGGCTGAAACCTAATCTCCATTGTATCCTCCTCGGGGAAGCAGACCCCGGCGAAGTCGCTGGGACACACCGCGGTTTCCTTGCCAAAATGCGGGGGACATCTATGGCCGGCCATGTAGCCCTGAACAAGCCCCATCCCAGCTGGTCTCGGAAGCTAAGCAGGGTCGGGCCTGGTTAGTACCTGGATGGGAGACCACCTAGGAAGACCAGGGGCTGTAGGCGTAAAAAATAAAAAACAAGGGATTGTACGCTGACAAGGTCTTTGCAATCTGTGAGGTCAACCGAGGGTTGTCTCGCCTAAAACGAAAAAAATGGAGGGGAAGTCACTTCCCAACTCCAGGAAATGTGAAATGGGTCTAGCATGCAACACTGTGAAGGGACTCATCTCCCTGAGAGCGATTTCAGGTGTGGGGCTACACCTGTGCGACAGCGATGGTGATGATGGTGATGACGGTGATGATGATGATGAAAAGTTTCAATGAGCATCTATTTACTCTGTGCCACTCTGCTAGGTGTGTTCACAAACCTCGTTTCATTGAAATCTCACCATAATTCAGGACACAGGCATCATTACCCCATTTGGCAGGTAAAGAGCTGGGTCCTTCAAAAGGTCAAGTGTCCTGGCTAGCGGATGGTCTTGCAGAAGCCAATTAGGGGTGGGGTCTCTGGAGGGGACCCCGTGACAGAGGCAGCACCTTCTGCTGTCTGAGATTCTGTCTCATCTCTAAGAGGGTCAAACCTCCCTCTCATGGAAACTGTCGGGTCCTTGCAAGACACAGCATGACCCCAAGGCCAGAGAACCTCACTGGCCTTCTCCCATACCCGCAAGATACATTCCCAGCTTTGCCGTGCCCTGGTCCCCAAGCCCAAGTGGCCTTGGAGCACTTTGTGGGACCCACTGGCTCAGAGGTGGGGCGGGCGGAGGGACAGCTGGGAAGAGGCCAGGTCAGCACAATGGGGACCACCGATCGGATCAGAAATGACATCTCGGGTGTGACTGCTGTGCCCCAGACAAAAGGGTCAGGCTCTGGGGTCTTGGCACTTTGATTACAGGTGATAAGAGGCTCAACTATTTCCCAAATGAGTTCCGTAGAAAACCGACCCCACCAGACACTCTTTGAGGCAGACTCACGCACACACTGACAGGTACGAGTGACCTCCTACAGGACCCAAACATCTTCCAGCATTGTCGATGATGAGACAATTTCACCTGCCTCCCCGCTTTCAGAAATGCTGGCTAACACTGATTTCCCATCTTCGAGCAGAAAAGCACCTCAGTATGTGCCTATGGTATGTCCATACCGAGGGTCACTACGCTATGTCCATACGAAGGGCCCCAACGGTATGTCCATAGGGACAGCCCCTCGGTATATCCATACGGGAGGCCCCTACAGCCCTCGAGAGGTCCACTGGGAGTCCGCGTGTCCACTGCGGCATTCACGGAGGAGGGAAAGGAAGAGAGCCCAGCGTCTGCCAGGGCCCCTCCACGCTCGGGCGCCTCCCACGTGACGTCACTTTGCCTTCACGGCCCCCGACAGCCGTGTGAACGTGGGTAGATGTTTTCCCTGCCCGGCACCTGCACCCCAACCTTCTGGAAATGGCACCCCAGTTTTCTTTTTCAGGCACCCACCTCTCTCTAACTCTTTTTTTAAAAAATAACAACGTTATGGAGACATAATCACAAACCATACGATTCACCCATTTAAACTATACAATTCAACGGTTTTTAGTATATTCATAGATGTGTGCAGTCATCAATCACTACAGACGATTTTCGACATTTCTTCACCTCAAAAATAAACCTTATATACCCTTTTCCTAGCATTCTTATGCCCCCAGCCCTAAGCAATCAGTAATCCACTTTCTATCTCTATAGATTGGTCTATTCTGTACATTTCCATAAATGCAACCATATAATACATGGTCTTGCGTGGCTGGCTTCTTTTACTGAGCATAATGTTTTCAAGACTCTTCCACACTGTAGCAGGTATCAGTACTTCGTTCCTTTTTATGGCTGAATAATATTCCATCATATGGATGGACCATCTTCTGTTTGTCCAGCCCATCCGCTGGTGGCCATTTGAATTATTTCTACCCTTCGACGGTTAGGAACGGTGCTGCTGTGAACAGGTGTGTCCACGCCGTCACGTGGACACGGGTGCATTCCTCCAGCGTGTAGCCCGGGGAACGCACTTGCTGGATCCTGTGCTGACGCCGTGTTTAACGGCTTCAGAAACTGCCAGACTGTCTTCCAAAGTGACGGCACCGTTTCACCTTCCCGCCAGTGGTGCGTGAGGGCTCAGATCTTTCCCCGTCGTCATCAACACTTGTCGCTGTCGGGCTGTCTCTAACTTGTCATCCACATGGGGCCCCCCAGTCGTGCAGAGACCTTAGCGTGGCCATCTCTCCCCCAGGCAATCCATGCCACAGAAAACAGCAGACTTCACGCTGATGAGCAAACCAGCGGAACACCCAGGCTATGGTTTATTCTTCCCAGGCTGAGGGAGGAATACTGAGACCGTGACCAGTAAGGGAAGCAGCCGTGTGTGGGAGAAGTGGGACCCCAGTTCTGACTTTGAACTTCTGCCTCCTCTGTAGGCTGGGGGACACACCCACAGCTCGGTCACAGCCTCCTCGCCTGTGAAATGGAATAACATTCTCACGAGCTGTCGTGGGGAGAACCTGAGAGATGACTCTTGCAGCATCAATAGTTTGAAATAACCTCAAACAAACCCCCACCCAACCTTTGGGCCTTTCCCACCGTACCCCTGGGGCTCCCGGTTCCGTCTACTGGGACTGAACACATCAAGTCTCCTCTCTTTTCGGGCTGGACCAACATGCTTCTGCCTGTTTTCTCCAGAGAGGTGGACCCGTCGTAGCAACCACCATATATTACTGGTCACTCAGCGTCCACCAGGCCGTGCCCTGGAGGTTCACTAATGCTCATAGCAGCCCCCGGGAGGGTGGGTGCAGCAGCTCCTGCTTACAGATGTGGACGTGAGGCTCAGAAAGCTGGGAGCTCGCTCGCCCAGTCCCACATCCAGCAAGGAGCAAAAACAGAACAGGAGACCAGGCCCGGCTCTGTCTCACAGCTGTCTTCAATGCCACCCCCAACACGCCTTCTCGCCCCTTCTCTCCTCAATCCTCGTCCGCCTCTCCCCCTTCCTGGGTGGGCAAACGATGGCACAAAGACTAATATAATCTGTCCTAGGGGCCCCATACAGGGGTATACGGGGTCACCAAGCTGATTGTTCCTGAGTAATCTGACAGGGAGTGGGTGCCTTTCCTTCTCCATCCCCGGCAAGCCACCATCGCCACCACCGCTCCGAGCCCACCCGGCCTGGCTGTTAACAATATCGCCGGTATCATGACAATGAGAGGCTGTCAGTTTTCAGTTGCAAAGGACTCCTTTACCGCTCGGCACGAAGAGTCCATTAAGGATGGCCTCTCCTCTAAAGCGCGGCGTCCCTGGGTTAAATTCTTCATAAGCACGTGTTTATTTTTAGAGAGCCGCCGTGTGGGCTCTTATTGAATGCTTAAGCAGTTCCCTAAGACGAGGGTCACCAGAGGTTTCCACTGCGGAAAAGCCTCCCCATAAAGCCGCCTGCCGAACGACACCGCCAAGAGGGGAAAGAGAATGAGAGAGAGAGAGAGAGAGAGAGAGAGAGAGAGAGAGAGAAAAGGCTTTTATTTCAGGAAGGCGGAATTCGATGGGGTGGGCACGGGGGTGGACTCTGAAAGCATTTCTGTTGAAAGACGCAGACTTGTATGTTTCCACTCGAGGTGGAAATGGATTCTGTAAAGTTTGTTTTTAAATGACAATAGCACGGTCAGGGCACAAAGCGCGAGCTGGGACTGGGAGACATCGGCGGGCCTTGAACACGCGGACTCACTCACACGAGGCCGGGGGTTAATGCGAGCTCCCCACAGCCCCACCCTATATTATTTCGTTTCTGCCTCATGCGTTTAGCCGGGGGAAGATAAAAGACCTCGGCTCTCAGATGACTTGTGGGAGAGCTGGAAGGGGAACTTCCTCCGGTGTGGGGAGAAGGGACCTTGTGAGGTGCCGCTAATGGCAATGTTGGTTGTCCCCCGACCTTTGCACCCACCTGGCGCACAGGTGATGCTCAGCACACACACGTTTGCTCGCCCGATCGGACTGAGAACAACCCAGACCATCTGGCGAAAGCCCGGTCATACCAATGACCTTCAATCCTCTAGACCCCACGGCGGTCAAGCTGCTGTGTAGATAAGACAGGAGCTGGCCCCGCTCGGTGTGAGGTCAGAGGTTGTTTCTCCTTTAGACTGCCGCCCCGTTGGGGGGGGGAGGGTCCCCAGAAGCAGCCCCTACGAGGAGGTTAGGAAACAGGTGGGGAGGGAGCAATGTCCAGTGAAGTCCCACAGAGGTGGCAAAACCCCTCGGGAAGGGGCGGCTGAGGACACGCCTCAGAGTTACCCCAATCAGAGGCCAGGGCGTGTGGTGCTCGTACCCAAATTTCCAAATACTTCTGGCCCTTCGTGTTCGCGAGCTAAGTGGACCTCCACTGCCTGAGGCCAGTCCTGTAGCCAAAGGCCACCGCTGGCTCCTGGGAATGAAAGGGCATCAGCAGCCAGTAGGTCAAGTGAAAATGGCCAAGTGAGGGCAGAGGGTCTGGGCACAGCGTAAGCAGCGTCTGCTACACTCTCCAGGCTCAGTTTCCCCGTTTGCACAAGATGGGCTCCCAGATTTCTTCTAACTCTAACTTCCTCTGACTCTGTGGCCTCGAGATACTATTCTGGTCCCAGCAGGCTGTCCCCAGCGTCTTAGAAAGACACGACAGCCAGCCCCAAGCAGTGCCGGTCTTCTCGTTGGCATCCAGAAGCCACAGGAATGCAAAGCTCAGGTGACGCTGTAACAGGAGCCCCCGCAGTGGAGCGCCATGGACAAGACGCCACGGATAGCCGGGACTCTCCTCCCTCTGGGCCCGCCCTCCCACCCCAGGCCCGCTGTCCCTCGTCCGCAGAGATGCAGCGGCATGGGACGAACTCCAGCTTGTAACGCTCAGCACAGGCTTCCTTGGGCACCTAGCTTTTTACCAAGGGCTTTTACCAAGGAAAGGGACACGAGGAAATTTTCATACCAGGAGATATGGCTGTCTCAGCCCATCTGGTGAAACAAGCCCAAGGCAGGCAGGTGGCAGGTAGCAGGGTACCTAGAAACCAGAGGGCTCTGGGGGTCCGAAAAACTGAATTGGAATCTGGCTTTGCCTTTACCAGCTGTTTGACCTTGAGCAAGTGACCGACCTCTCCAAGTCTTGTTGGCCCCATTGCCAAAACACGCACATTCTTTGGGCCGTTGAGACGTAAACTGGGCGTTGTATGTAAAGTGCCCTGCACATAGTAGGTGCTTTGGAAACACGACTGCTCTCCCACTTCTTCATTTTGTTCACTTTTCCCCATGCTCATTGTATTTCTTATTACCAAGGCTCAAGAAATATAAGTTGAAAAGATGAACGTGTTAGAGGGATGGGTGGACAGATGATGAATGGATGGATAGTTCACTGGATGGATGACGGATAGACAGGTGGTGAGTTGGGTAGCTGGGTGGTTGGATGGATGGATAGATGGATAGATGAAAAGATGAATTCTCGAGTGGGAATCAATGCTCTGGACCGCTCTCTAGAGGTGATACACCAGCTAGGGATAATGATGTAACTCGTGTTTCTCAGACACACGGTCTTTTCACTGTGTTTTCACATTTCTCCTCTCCCAGCAGGCTCTGGGCTTCTCTCCATCTCCTCCCCCTGCCTCCAGCCAAGACTCTTACTTACTCACCTGTGGCCCCTGGGCAGCCCACTCCCTGGCTCTGTCCCCCATCTGTGCCCCGGGCCTGTGACATTCCAAGCCTCCCATCCAGTTCCCACGGGCACTCAAAACTCTACCGTTTAATAAACGAAGGGAGAATGTATATCCCTTCTTTAAAGTGAAAAGAGCAGGGTCCACGAGAGAAAGGGGACTCGGACACATTCCTTGCCAGGTTAACCGGGACTAGGACTGAGGCAGCCTCCCTCGAACCCAATATTGATAATACGGCTGCTTTGATAATAGTAAATGATACAGTCTCGTATTTATGTGGTGCTTTGAGGTTCAAAAGTAATTTCCAACACTTCGTCCCGTTTGAGGCTCATGCGGACTAATGAAGGGAGACAGGAAATGGGATTTCAGCCCCATTTCTCAGATGAGGAAAAGTCCTGGCAAGATTGGAAGAATCTGGGTGACCTGGGTTTTAACCCCAACTCCGCTGTGTTAGCTTGTTCGGGTTACTCTACCTCGCCAAACTTCATGTCTACAGCAGGGATAATAATTCCTCATTTCTACAACTGCTGAGAAGAAAAATAAAAATGTACATATATAGGACCAGTGTAGGTGGGCAGTGCGTGGTAGGTGTCATTTCGTGTGAGGCTGGTCCTTCACTTCGCCCTACATTCACTCCCCCCACCAACGTGCCATGGCCTGGTCACGGGCAGAGTGTCTCTCCCACCCATTAACCTTGGGCTGGGCCGTGTGACTCTCTTTGGCCAGTGGCACAGGGCCAGGAGTGACTTGGCTGGTTCCAAACGTAAGCCTTAAGAGACCGTGTCTGGCACCTCTGCCGTTGCCATAAGAAGGTCTTCTGGGGTGCTGCCGCCCAAGGCTGTGGGAGCAACACACGTGAAGTAGATCCCCCCCGTTCACTGCCAGACCCACGGTGAAGCAGAGCCGCCCAGCCGAGCCCAAAATAACCGATGCTTCAAACCACCGCGTTTGGGGAGCTTTGTTACATAGTCTTCAGTAGCCACAGCTGACCGATACATGCCCTATCCTGCGCGGCTCACCAGGTTTCCATCTGCAAACTTGCCCACCCCAAACCAGACCCCGTCTCTCCCAGAGAGGACTCCAGCTCGCTTCCCCCGCCCCCAGCCCACCACCACACTGGTCCCCACCTCCCCCAGCCTGCAAGGTCCGAGCCAAACGTCCACATCGTGCGGACGCCAGTGGGCAGAGGGTCCCTCTCTCCCGACAGTACATTAGCAGACATGCCTTCCCAGGCAAGAGAGAGCGAGAAGCCAAGGTCTGCCGCTCGGGCTCTAAAAGAATCTTTTGTCGGCGGTAATGCCTCCGGCAACGCCGCCACTCGGCATAAGTTAGGGACAGAGGTGTCCGTTTCACGGGAGCTGCCCACTTCAGTTGTCCCTTTGTCGGAACACGGAAAGCATAAAAGCGCTTCGTGTGTACATTTAAGTGCATCATTACCTTCCAAGTGCTTTCTCCTCATCCCCGAGTCTCCCGCACAATCGCGAGGAGACCTTGACTCACGGCGAATCCCGCGGCCTGCCGCTTTGGGGGCTCCTCCGACGGGCGTGGGGGGCTTTGTTTGGTGGCGTTATTGACGCCTCCTGCCAAGGAGCTGGAGAGGAGGCTCTCCAAGTAAATAGACACGCTTTCTGTTTCCATTCAAGGCTCAGCAGCCGTCCCTTAACCTCCAGTGATGCTGGACAAATCGTCCTCGCTGAGGAGGTCTGAAAGGGCTCAAAAGGAAGGATTTTTCCTCAGGGACCTCCATTTATCTCAGTCGATGTGTGTGTGGGGCGGGGGAGATACAATGAGGAGGGAAGTAGTGCCAGGCCCACTTGAGATGATTCGGAGGTCCGTTTGGTTGGGTTTGTGGAAATGGCACGGTGAGCGTGAAGGTCACCTGAATTGCACTGAATTTCTCTCACCCGGGAGGCACTTAGGTATCTCGAAGTTTCCTAGTTCCGCCTGGTCCCACTGAACGGAGGGTGCATTAGAGTCTCACTCGTCGTTCCGGAAGGGGGTCTCGCTTGGCACGCGATCGTGGCTGGGTGCGCACGGATTCCGTCCTGTCCCGCCACCCCCACCGCCCCAGCCTCTCACCAACCAGCCCAGACGAAGGTCTCTCATCCTCTGTCGTCTGCAGAGCAGCTCCCCATCGGTCACTCCTTCAGCCTCAGAGTCAGGGAGGAGGGCAGCGGAGCACGGAGAGAAACTGAGGCCTGAAGGGTTTGCAGCTACCAGCAGGGCAGGGCTGGCCCACACAGAGCCAGGCCCCAGGCCCTAACCCCAGGCCGCTTTCTGCTGCCAGCCGAGAACCCCAAGAAATGGATTTCTCTGCTCTTTGAACAGAATGGAAAGCGTACCCAGAAATCGCTCCCATGCACCCAACCTGGATTATCCTCTATGTGTCAGGAATGACAACCGTGCGTGCTAAACCACAGTGATCCCCAGGCCAAACCTCGGGTCTGCAAAGCAGGAAGGAAGACATTTTCCTCGAGAGAGAGCGCCCCTGTGTGGCGGGGTGGGGCGGGGGACAGTGGCAGGAGGGGCTGGGGAGAGGAGGCTGCTGCAGGGCGGGGTGCACAGGACTCTGAAGCCCCGTGGGGCATGGCTGTGGTTGGGGCGGGGGAGCTCTCCTACAGGCTCAGCCTGTAGGAGAGCAGAGTCCAAGCTTTCTGTCCCATGTGGGTGGCGAGACAAGCCGCCGTGTTGACAGGACCAGGGAAGGGAGTGAGGGTAAAGTGATGAGCTCTGTTGGGGGCCCGTTAAGTTGGAGGGCTCCAGGGGATGCCCACGGGGTGACACTCGGGCCACGGTTGTGTGGGTAGAGTTTGTTTGTGAATTTGGGGCTGTTGGCGTCCAGGTGGCACAGTGACATGGCCCAGACAGCGTGGGGAGCAGGGACGGGGCAGCGACAAGTTCGTGACCCAGGAAACCCGCGTCTTAGCGGACGTGGGCGGGGGAGAGGGGGACCTCGAAGGAACTGCCAGAGATGGGGAGGAAAACACAGGGGCGGTATCCGTGGCTGAAGCCACAGAGGAGAGAACCGGAAAGGAGGGGACTGACAATGTCCCGGTGTCCCACAGCGGGGAGGGTGACATGGGACCCGGCGGGCATTGCCGGGTCCCAAGCCTGGGTCCCCAGCCGTGGGGGGCAGCGCTGTGGAGTGCTGTTCCCCGTTCCCCGTTAAACCTCATTCACAGACTCTCAGCTGGGGCTCTGACAGGCGTTCCTGCTCGGTCCTGGGCGTCCCCTGACCTCAGGTCACTGGGAAGTCACACAGACAGTCTTGGTTGTCAGAATGTCCAGGACAAGTGGCCAGGCCCTACGCTCAATCTGCGTGAGACTGTGTCCCGCCCCAGGTGGGTGGGCCCCCGCTGGTGCTGTGGGCAGGTGGGGGTCTCGCGGGCCTGGTGGACCCTGCTCCCCGCCCACCGGCGCCTCCACACACAGCCCCGCTCCCCAGACACACACAGCCTCTGCCACCAGCCTCCTCACTCCACACCCTTCTTTGCTTTTATAGAATGTCCTGACCTGCTGAGGGGCCTCAGAACCACAAAAACGGTTTTCGCTTTGAGCTCACTTGGACGTCAGGTGTCATAGTAGCCCTGCGTGGAAACTGAGGCAGGAAGCGTGTCACACAGACACGGCATGGCAGAACCCCCCAGACCTCAGGGGCCGCGGGCTCAGGGCTGCGCTGCAGGCGAGGGATGCCAGGCAGGAAGGCGGACGGACCAGGTGCAATCACGGTGTCCAGGGAAGGAAGGGAGGTGGCCTTTGGAGGAGGCGCCAGGCCCCCATCCAAGCTGGGAGGCCGCTCCCAGGTATGAGAGGGAGGGACAGCTTCCACCCAATACCCGCGGGGTGACACCAATGCGGACCCTCAGGCTGGAAGGAAGGGTTTGGGTCCCTCCATGCTGCTTACACACCTGTCCTCGCTTGAGATTCAAGGAGGAAGACACTTGGTGGTTTTAAGAATGGGGAACCGAAGGCAATTAAAGAGGAGAGTGGGGGAAACCCACCAAATGTCATTAGACCTCATCAGAAGCGTTCCTCGCACTGACACAAGAGAAGTGACAAAGAGCGTGCTCTCGTTATTAGTCCGGAGGGGCGGCCGACACGCCGACAGAGAAGGAACTCATAAAAGATCGCGGAGAAATGCAATAACTGAGCATTTCAGTGCATGGGACGCTCATTCTTTGGAGGACGGGGGAACCCACAGTGGAGCACTTCAGACGGCCTACTTAATTCTGAAAGAAAAGGAAAATTATTTGCGATTTCAATGGCAGCCCCATCACCGGCCTCTTCCACCGCCTCGGCAGGGAGATCGGTTGCCATGGCGACTTCAGGTTGCATCATTAAGAATTTTTAAAATGTTGAGAGTTGGGAGGCAGGGCTTTAAACACTGGAAGGAGAGGGAGGGAGAGAGAGAGAGAGAGAGAGAGGGAAAGAAAGAGGGAGAGAGGGAGAGAGGGAAGGAGAGAGTGAAAGGGAGAGAGAGAAAGAGAGAGAGAGAGAGAGAGAGAGAGAGAGGGGTGGGGCTCAAGCAAAGGAAGTAATCCAGGGATTAGTAGAAGTCTTGGCAAAAGGAATGAAATCCAGAAGCCCCCCCCTCACGTCAGGTGGGTGTTTTTATTGTGTCTCTTGTCCCCATTTGGGTTCCTCTTTGTTTCAGGTCCTAATTTGGTCATTTTTTTCTTGTTCATTAAAAGGAAAAAAATTAGGAAGAAAAAGATCACAAAAAGCAGCCTTCACTCGTTTTGTTGCGTTTTAAATACAGAGTGGATTGTCATGTTTCAAGTTGTTTTCCCAATGTTCTTAGGTGGTTTAGTCCTGAATCTGCCCATCTGACAAAACATTTTTTAAAAAGTTGGTACTCCATGTTCAACTTCTTCATCTTCTGTTTAAATCCTCACCTGCACCTGTCACAGGGTCTCAGGCCTTTGAAGGAGGGCTCACCCCCCACACGGAGGTTCCTACGGGCAAGGACACCCAGTCATCCTGTAGAAAGGCAGGCGTGCCCATGAGCACAGCTGCGTGCTGTGACGGCAAAGGAACCCAGGGACTTGGCCCCAGCTTGGGACAGCCCCATTTGAGTTCAAGGAACTCGGGCTGCAGATAGGCTGCCTGGGTCCTGCCCTCAGCTCTGCTTCCACCAGAGAAGATGGTTCCACATGTTGTGGCCCCTGAGCAAGTCCTCATACAGCCTCCACGTCCGTTTCCTCCTGTGGAAAGTGGGAACAGTAACAATAACCTCTGTACTCCTTGGAAGGCTGGCAAGAGGATCACGTCAGATGAGATGCAGGGACACCCCTGTGCAGACAATAAAGGGCTAAATGGGCACCGGGCACCATCCTAAGGGGACCGGCTGCAGGCTCCAGGCTGCACAAGATGATGTGGGTCAGGCTGCTGAGCATCCTCAGGCCCCACTTCCTGCCTGGGCCTCAGGACCATTTGAGGCCACTCTCTTGGCTCTGAGTTGACGAAGGACAGACAAGCGAACCAGCCTGATGCTACCTGGAATCCACACTGCCCAAAGCGGCGTCAACTCTGTGGAAGCCCCAACCCCGAGATGCCAACCTTCCTCACTCAGGTGGATGACGGAAGGGTGAGCCAGTGGGCCAGGGTCCTGGACGGGGGTTCGGCAAGCCTCCCATCACTCCATGATGGCTACTCCCCCACGTCACTGACCCACAAAGCTGGCTCTGCTGTGCCCACAGCTCCCCTCCTCTGCCTACAGGCAGGGGCCCTGCCAGCTTCCCCCAAGGACCACGCGCCCCTCCTAGCACGAGAATGCCCCCAGCACAGGTGACTCTTTCATCCCCTCTTATGCAAGTGGCTGTGGGGCCCCGGCCCTGGCTCTGTGGACCGGAGGCCAACCCAATTCCCAAACACTCATCGGCTTCTCTCGCTTTCGTGCATCCACCTGGCCACTCAGCCCCAATCAACAAACATCCCTGGGATGCCTTTGCTAGACATCTGGCGGAGGCAGGGCGGGGCCACGGGCCAAACCCGGCTCGAGGCCTGTTGTTATAAATAAAGCCTTACTGGACCATGTTCATGCCCACTCGCTTCCATGCTGGCCACGGCTGCTTTCAGAATACAATGGCTGAACCGATCGTTGCGACAGAGATCTGATGACCTCATCCATCCTAAAATATATACTACTGGGCTCTTTCCAGAAAATGATTTGCCAAGTTTGGGGCCAGACTCTTGCCAGGTGGGGAGGTCCCCAAGAGCAAAAGTAAGAGTGTCAAGTCGAGGTCCCGCCCCACCCCCGCCCCCGGCTCCTGCAAGGACCTTACGGCCGAGTGGAAGACACAAGTCATGTGCACTCTGGGGGACCCCAAGGGCAGGAGGCCCCTGCCCAGCGAGGACACAGGGGGGTGTCTGAAGCCTGGACCTGGCGAGGTGGGCTGGGCTTAGCTGCATGCACAAGAGGGGATCAGGGAAGGGCACCCACAGGGTGGGGGCTGCCTGGGCAAAGGCACCCGTGCTGAATCAGAGCTGCGCACCCAAGAAGCAGGCGGAGCTGTATAAGGTGAGATGCGTAACAAAGGGCGTCAAGGGACACAGCTGGAAAGAGAGGTGCAGGCAGGGTCCCAGACCGCCTGCAATGCCGAGAGAAGGAGCTTGGAGTTGATGCTCCAGACACAGAAAGTTGTTTTAAAGTTTTTCAGCGGGGGATGGAAGGGGGAAGCTGTGCTTTGGGACCATTAAAAAGGCAGCCAGGTGGAGCGTAGACTAGAGATTGATATTTCCAAGAGAAATTAAGCCTTAAGATTTATTCTTCTTAACCTCGTCAAATGAAGTAATGTATAAGAAGGATTTTGTACGCTCTAAAATGGATGGGATGATTGTGATTATTTATTATAACAATAATGCGAACCCAGGTAAGATTTAGGCCTTTCTGCTCAGATTCATTTCCATGTTTCAATCACTTTAACAATTCCCCCATCCTGGGTTGTATTTCGTCTTCCCCAGACTGTAATCACGGGCCCCATAATATCGGGCGGGACGTGATTAAGCAGTAACAACATCTGAGCTTTTGTTTCCAGGGGAGTTCTTTTTGATGAGACACAGAACATGTCGTGGCATTGCAATGTCACTCAACAGGGGATCGAATGCTGCCCAGGACAAAACGAACACGTCTGACCCATGGGGCCTGGTTATACCTTTCCTGTGGCCTTGACCCCACAGAGTGCTGATTCTGCTGCGTAAGAGGGTGAGTCAAAGGGAGGAAGAGCCACCGCGTCACGCAGCCCCCGCCCCCAGCACGAGGAGGAAGCACACCAATGAAGGCTGAGCATGGGGGGGTCTCCCCACCCTTCCTCGGGGAACGAGGGGCCACTAAGAATGTCCACTGAAATCGGGAACCCACAATTCACGTAACTCAAGCTGTGTGTGATCGAAAATTGGCCTTAAAATGTGAAACTAAAAATTGCGAAGTCGTGTTGATTCTCCTTACAGTTCATAAAAGCTAGGTGATAATGGCAGCCATGAGTGACTTCTTAGGACCAATAAGCCGTTAGTTGGTGACGGGGCATAATTTTTCCAACAAAATTATAAGACCACAGGTTTTAACGTCTTTCACTCCGGGGTTGAATTCCCAGTGTAATAATAAAGAAAGCCATTTTTTAAAAAATTCAAGCGTTCCACCAATTTTCCCAAGGGCTTTTCTTTATCTGTCGACATGAAATTATTTGGAGTCCCTACCGCGTCGTCAGCCATGATGATAATCCTTCACTATCTGTCCGAAGATCAGCAGGTCTCCTATGTGGTGGCTTTGGCAAATAATTTTGGCAGTTTTCTAACTCCACTTGCCATGACTTCAAGAACTTTTGGCAAGATATACAATTTCACTTTGCAATTGGTTTGCCATTGCATCCATCCCCAAACCAACAGACGAAGACATCGACATAGTAGGAGGGTCAGTGTCAAGACAGGACGGTGACCCTCCCAGGGATGGGGTTCAGAAAGTCAGAGGCCTCTACAATCTCAGCTGGACTGCAAAATGGTCCACGTGCCCTTGTCCGTGGTCGCAGTCAGTTCTTTGCACCTGCCAGGGCTAGTCCCACTTGGAACCTCCTCTATGCTCCTCAGACACCTGGCCTCCTCTGGGGATGAGTCTCCGGGGACAACTTACCTGCTACTCTGCAGGGAAGGTGGGGACCCTTTCGGGGAACACCCTCTCAGGGACACACCTACATCCTCAGGTGCGTGCCCATTGGCTCACCTATTCCCCCAGAGCCCACAGAGAGAAGACTCATTCTACGTGAGCCAAATCTCTCCACATCTTCTGCATTCAACCCCTTCCCATGGGCACCTGGAAGTGTGTGTCATTTGCTCAACAGCCCTTCCTTCCCTCCCTGCCCTTGTCACGGCTTCCCTGTGAGTGCCACCAACTCCCTACCCGACTGGCTTCACCACATAACTAACTCAAACCAAAAACAGTGTGACAATTCCCAGTGGAGTTTGAAGGGGCATTGCAGATCTTGATGTCCTTGTGCTGCCACCATTTGCAACAAAAAAAGCACAGCCCAGGTGGTCATTGCATCCTCAGCCTGGGTCCTGCAGAAGCCTGGTCGAGCCCCGCTGAGCTGCAGGCTCACTCGTCAGAGAAAAGGAAATATTTTTTTAGGAAACCGCTGAGATGTGGGGTTTGTTTGCTGCACATTGTGATTGCTACAAAAGCGAATACACCCTCTTCTTCCCTGCAACCTATGAGCAAAAACATCTATAACTATTATCTTAACAAAATTCTATGGTACATAATTGAGAGTTGTAGTCAATTCTGCCAGAGAACAGGAAGGGTGATCAAGGTTAATTTGGGGTTTGGGGGGAAGAGAGGAGATGTTTGTTTTTTATTCGCTGCACCAAGAGGCAGTCTTGCATGGTGGTGGAAAGTGTGAATTCAGGAGCCAGTTTGCCTAGATTGAGATAGTGCTATTACTTTGAGCAAATTATTCAACTTTGCTGTTGATCTATGAAACTGAAGGAGTTTGGCAAGCTCCCAGGAAGCATGAACCGTGTCCCCATGTGGCACTCAGAGTCGTGCCTGGCACAGAGGACCTATTCCATCAAGGCGATCATTCTTATTCCGTGACTTTCTTCTCCCACTGGCTGTGAGCTCAAGCCTGTCACAGCCACCTCTGCTGTCCCAGGGCCAGAACACACAGCCTGCTGCGGAGTAGGTACTTTCTGAATGGCTTTTGAAATATGTGCATCCCACCTGTCGTTTCCCAGATTCCCCTATTCGTGTCACAGGCAAAGGAGCCTGGGCTTCTTTGAGAGGCCCCCGGGGACTCCCCACGCACAAACTCCCTCCACATGGTTCTACAGAATTCGCACCTTCACCCCTCCTCTTTCTGCCATTCCTGCCTCGTCAGCAGGTAAAGCTAACCCAGATGCCAGCTCTGCCCACCTCAGGCCCTCAGAGCCAGTGGGGGAGTAAGCAGGGGCAGAGTATGTGAAACTATTTCCAGTCCCCCTTCCCGGCTGGATGCCAGGGCGACTGAGAAATGCCACCCTGGCTAGACGGCCACCCTCGGCCCGTACTGCGGGGAACATGAGCCCAGGGGGCAGCTGACCATGTACGCCTCGCTGCTTATGGGAAAAGGGAGTGGTGTTTCTTACACACCTGAGCTAATGGCCTGAGCTTTGTGCCAGTGACACAATTATAACTGATGCGTTTTCCTGGCCACACGTTCCTGGGATACATTGAGGCCTTAAGTGGAGCCAAGTCGTTATTCTACTTGTCACTGAAAGCCAGTTACCAGAGGCCCTGCATCCCCGTACAAGCCCTTCCCCTTTGCTCAAAGCGGGAAGGTGTGTCTCAACTCTCCGTATTTCCAACTCAGGCTCCCACCTTTCAGGTCCCCGTGGGTTTGCCTCGGCCATGCCTAACTCGTCCAAGATCACTGGGCCACCTCAGCTGTCCAGAGGGCCCCCCTGCCTGGGCCCTTATAGCAGAATAACCTTCCTTACCTGCTGCACACCTGGGTTATTTTCACTGATGCAAATATTTCACTGATGCAAGTATCCCGACCCAGGCTTCGCTCATTCTCTTGGGCATTTCCTCCCAGCTGGGGCCCATGTCACATCTAACAATCTCTTCCCTGGCGTCTACCCAGGGGCTGGCTGTTTGTGTCCCCCACAAGGTCAGGCCCCTTATATTCCCCTCCTCCAGCCAAATCCTCTGATTCTGACAGCACCTCATCCCTCCTGGGAGCTGTCCATCTTCACATGGGAAAAAGGGGTTTGCTACCTGAAAATGCCATTGAGAAAATATGGCCACCATCACGTGTTTTTTAAAAATGTAAGCCATGTGGCAGGAATATTTGAAAATTATGGTCAGACATGGGTTCCTAATTCTATGTGTGTGTGGTGAGCGGGTGTGGGGGGGAATCAGGGAGGAGAGTGTCCACCAGGGAAATGGGAAAATGAAACGCTCATTATGGACAACAGCATGGCACTGTTCCTCTTTCTCTTACAGCATCAGTGACACCCTTGTGGACCTTCAAAAGGAGAACAAAATATACAAGAAATGACTCTAAGCCAGGGCTTCTCAACCTCAGTGCTATTAACATTTTGGTTGGGGGCTGTCTTGTGCACTGAAAATTCTGGGCAGTGTCCCTGCCTAGAATACTCCAGTAATCCCCCTTTCCCCACAAGTCATGACTGTCAAAATTGCCAAATGTCTCCTGGGGGACAAAGTCACCTCAGCTGAGAACAATCACTCTAAGGCAATAAGATGAGGACCGGATCAAGATGCCATTGAAGGTAACTGCTGTGCTCGCCTCCTCTCACAACCACACCAAAATTACAACGAAACGACAGAGCGACCAACACTGGGAGGCTACTGAAGTCTAACTGGACAGAAGTCTTACAACTGGGACACATATAAGAGGTCACCTTGAGATTGGTAGGAGGGACGGAAATGCAAAACGGGCCGGTCCCACAACCACATGTGCTAATTGAGAATCAGGAGGGTTATCTTGGCTGCAGAGTCCCCCCCTACCAGCAGAGAGGAGTCCAGGCCCCACACCAGGCTCCCCAGCCTAGGGTTACAGTGCCGGGAAGAGAAGTCCCCACAACTTTTGGCTGTGAAAACCACTGTAGCACAATGAGATGGAGGGCGGAAGAAGTCACAGACATTTCTCTTAAAGTGTCCGCGCATGGACTTACTCAGTGATGGACTTGCTCGCTCTGAGCTCCAGCACTGGGGCAGCTGCTCAAAGGACGCCCAGGACACACAGGAAGGAACTGAGCTGTCAGGTTTCAGGGCGAGGGGTGAAGGGGCGACTTTCTCCCAGACAGAAGTGCCAGTAGCATCTATTGTTCCTCTGTTGAGCGTGCAGATGCTGACGGCCGCCATATTTGAGTCTCCATTATCCTGGTTAACACAGGTCTCTCCACCCAGGTGATTTCCTGAGACCCCGCCCCTTCAATCTTCCAGGCCCACCCAAGCTGCTTCCAGTGGTTTATTCCATGCAAATGGCCTATCTTGGCTTATGCTACAAACTTTCCTAAAATCTTCCAAAAGTTTACAAAACTTAAACAAGCAGCATCTGGCCTTGACATGCCCTGTACCTCTCACTGAGCAGCCCCAAGCCTGGCACTGGAGGCAGCCGGCCTAGTTCCTCGCTTGGCCTCTTGAGGCACCTATAATCCCAGCACAGGTGGCAGCCAGCTGTGGATTGTTTAATGACTCTTGCCAAGAGGCCCCCAAAAGCCACAGGCTGCGGCTGAAATTGGCCTGCAGCTGGGCCCCTCCCACGAGGCCTTTAAGCCAGCATACCCAATGCTTTGACCAGTGACAGAGCTAAAGCACCACCCAGGGATGCATCTGAGGAGGATACACCTGAAGGGCAGACCGGGCAGGCACCAGAGCCCTGCTAAAGTGAATCCTGCTCTGTAGGGTTAGCCCCTCACTGGCCAGTCCTCACGACCAATTAGTCCAACGGTCAATCCCTCCTATTAACATGCAAACAGCAACCAAAGCTCAACTACAACAAGAAGGCACACACAACCCACACAAGGAACACACCTTGGGTACCCGGTTTAGCTGACCAGGGAATACTGTGCCAGTGGGCCCCAGAGGACATCTACTACAGAAAGCCACCCTACTAAAACCGGAAGACTTAGGAGCCCTACCAAACATGGAAACAGACCCAAAATTGGGAGGCAAAGAAGCACATCCTACGTGAAAGAATAGAACAAAGCTCTATCTAGAAAAAGAACTAAACAAAATAGAGATGAGCAATCTTCCAGATGCAGAGTTCAAAACACTGCTTATAAGGATGCTTAGTGAACTTAGGGAAAGAGTAGAGGAACTCAGTGAGAACTTTAACAGAGAGATAGACAACATAAACAGGGAGATGGAAAACATAAAAGGGAACCAGTCAGAAGTGAAGAACACAATATCTGAAACGAAGAGTACATCAAAGAGAATCAACAAAAAGGATGAAGCAGAGGATTGAATCAGCAATTTAGAGGGTGGGGTAGCAGGTGACACCCAATCAGAAGAGCAACAAGAAAAAAGAATCCAAAAAAATAAATAAATAAAATGAAGATAGTTTAAGGTGCCTCTGAGACATCAGGTAAAACAACATTCACATCACAGGGGTACCAGAGGAGAAAAGAGAGAGCAAGAATGTGAAAACCTATTTGAAGAAATAATGTTGGGAAACTTCCCTAACCTGATGAAGAAAATAGACATACAATCCCAGGAAGTTCACAGAGTCCCAGACAAAATGAACCTGAAGAGACCTACACCAAGGCATATCATAATTAAAATGCCAAAGGTTAAATACAAATAGAGAATCTTAAAAGCAAGAGAAAAGCCATTAGTTACCTACAAGGGAGCTTCCATAAGACTATCAGTCGATTTCTCAACAGAAACTTTGCAGGCCAGAAGGAACTGGCACAAAATATTCAAAGGGACAAAAAGCCAGGACTTATAACCAAGATCACTCTACCCGGCAAAGCTATCCTCTAGAATCAAAGGACAGATAAGGAGTTTCCCGGCCAAGAAAAAGCGAGGGTTCATCATCACAAAAGCCAGTATTACAGGAAATGTTGGAGGTACTTCTTTAAGAAAAAGAAAAAAAATATATATATGTGTGTGTGTGTGTGTGTGTGTGTGTGTGTGTGTGTGTGTGTTATGAGTAATAAAATGGCAATAACTGCATCTCTAACAACAAGAACTTCAAATGAGAAAGAACTAAATGCTCCAATTAAAAGATAGGGTGGCTGAATGGAGAAGAAAACAAGACCCTTACATACACTGCCTACAAGAGACTCACTTCAAATCAAACAACACACACAGTCTGAAAGTAAAGGGATGTGAAAAAATATTTCATGAAAATGGAAATGAAAAAAAAATCTAGGTTAACCATACTTATACTAGACAAAGTAAACTTTAAAACAAAGGCTATACTGAGAGACAAAGAAGGACTCAGCAATCCTACATCTGGCTATTTATTTGAAGAAACCCAAAATACTACTTTGTAGAGACATATGCATTCATATGTTCATTGCAGTATTATTTACAATAACCAAGATATGGAGGCCACCTGGTTGTTTATCAATGGATGAACGGACAAAGGAGAGGTGGTACATATATACAATGGGATATTACTCAGCCATAAACATGAATAAATAAATAATAAATGCATGAAATCTTGTTCTCTGCAACAACACGAATGGACCTAGAGGGTATTGTGCTGAGTGCCATAAGTCAGAGAGAGAAAGACAAATGCCGTATAATTTCACTGACACGTGGAATCTAAAAAACCAAAGTAAATTAATAAAACGGAAACAAACTCATAGATACAGAGCACATTTTGAGGAGTACCGGATGGGAGGGGGTTGGGGAGTGGGTGAAAGAGGAGGAAGGCATTAAGAAGTACAAATGGGTGGGTACAAAATAGTCGTGGAAGTATGGAGTATGGCAGAAGGAATGCAGTCAATCATGGGTAAATAGCTATGTGCGGTGTCAGATGGGTGCTAGACGTATCGGGGTGATCGCTTCGTAAGTTTTACAAATGTCTGATCACTACGTGGTACACCTGGGACTAATGTAATATTGTATGACAACTGTAATTGAAAAATTAAAAATATTAAAAGCAAGCAAGCAAGCGATAAGATGAACTGTGGTTGAAGAAACACACATAAAGCCACCATGTGGGACAGGGCTGTCTAATCAAAATATGTGAGCCACCAATGCAAGCCCTGGATGTAATTTTAAATGTTCTAGTAGTGACAATTTAAAAGGTAAACAGGTGAAGTTAATTTTAATTCTGTATTTTTTTATGAAACCCAATATATCCAAACTATGATCTCAACATGAAATCAATATTAGAAATGACTAATGTGATATTTCATATTTTTATGGTACTGTCTTGGAATTCCAGTGACTGTTTTACACGTACAGCACATCTCAGTTTGGGCTCTCCATGTGGTGAGGGCTCGGTGCACACAAGGCTAGTGGCCGCGGTGGCCAGTGCAGGTTGGGAGCATGCACGGCCTTATGATGAAACCGCAGACGTTAAGATCAAGCAAGCAGTCAGCCTCGAGTTCCAGCTCGCTTGCTAGGGGACTCTGAGCATGCGATTTCCTCTGGACCTCAGTTTGCCTATCTGGAAAATGGGACAATAACGCCTCTTTGGGTACCAGTCCCCTGCCTCTGAAGGACAGTTCCCTCCAGAGAGCTGTGGGTGGGGACACCCCAAGTGGCCATCACAGGGCATCCACAGTGACCCAACCGACCCACTTTGCTCTCTGTCCCTGGAAATAGCATATCCCTGGAGGTCTCAGCCCCGCCCTATCTCCTCTTCCGGGCTGCAGGGTTCACGAGTATCATGTGTCCCACCCTCTATTTGTTAATAAAAGTGCTTTTCCTAGAATGCCACCCAAAAGAGGGAGTGGGGAGTAATAACATGTGTTTGTCGTCTCCGATATTAATAGCACCGAGTGCCACATGCTATGACAGTGATGAAAGTGGGTACGGGCACGGGGCCCCCTCGGTTCTGGGAGGCAACGCTCCCCCTTACAAACAGAAAATAAACACAGCCCTTGCGGAGCACGAATGCCAATAACTGTGAAATTTTGATTAAATAATAGATATGTGTTCAGAGCACTTCGTTATAGTATGTGATTAAGAAAGATAACTAGACATTCTTACAGCCCTAATGATAATAATTACCACAACACATAACGTGCAGAATATGACACCAGAAAGGCCATTATTAACCTTTCCCAGGGTTATTTTTTTGGGGTGTATTTTTGACACCATGGACACCGGCATTCAGAAACTAAATAAAACTATAGCTGAGGCAATTACCCTGAGCTATCGCCCTGATCCATCATGGGATCAGGACGGGGGGTGAGAAGCAAAGACAGAGAAAGACACTGCGTGGAGGGGACATAAAAATTCTTTTATACAAAACAGATGCTTGTTTAATATCGAACATCTGGCCAGTCTTATAAAGATTTGTATTAACATTTCTGCAACTGTCAGTAATTCAGAAAACTGACAGAGCTTCCCTGTTTAAATTTTCGCTATAAATAACAACCTTAGATCCAGGCTTTTTTTTTTTTTTCTGCTTGCATGCAATTTTGGGTCCCTGACATATGATCCCCCCAACTGCTCAGCACTTCCTGTCATACCCTGAGGCTGCAGAGGGGGGCGGTGCTTGCTAGAAACTCTCACTTCTTTTTTTTTTTTTTTTTGCACCTCCTCAATACCTGCCCCAAATCACCTCGCCCCAGCTTCAGGAGTGGCTGGTCCCAATGCCACTCAGCTTTCCTCTCCTCTATGCCATGCGCATCAGTTAGCTTTTTCTGCATAACACCTCATCCAGAACGGAGTGGTTTCAGGGATCATTTATTTTGCTTCTGATTCCAGGGGTGGGCATTCAGACCGAGCTCCATAAAGTGTTTCTTCCGGTCTTGGCTGGGCTCACTTGTGCATTTGTGTACTCAGCCTCCAGGCTGGTAGGGTCGAAGGTGGTCTCCAGTGGATGGCTCATCTCTGCCCTGTGCTCTCCCGTCCTCCAGCAAGCTGGCCTGGGAGCACTCACATGGCAGGGGTGGGGGTCCGAGAGAGCGAGTGGCAGCTTACTGGAGGCAAAGATTCAGAGATGGCACGCCACCATTCCTGCTCCACTGTGTGAGCCAAAGCAAGTCTCAAAACCATATTCATGGGATCAAGAAATGGACACTACCCAATGAAAGGAGAGAAACATTGCATTACAAGGTTACAGGTTGTGGAACGAATGAGCTTCTATCCCAGACACAGCTTCTCAGCCATTATCATCCCACGACCTTTGACCTTACGAGAGGGGCAGAGAAGGAACTGTAGGAGGCTAAGCAATTTGCCCAAGATGGCATGGCTCCTAAGAGACACCACGAATCAAAAGCAAAGGCAACAAGATGCCCAGAGAAGTTAAACTGCAGGAAACCTTCGCAAGTGAGCAGTGAGGAGACTCTGGAGACGGAAGGCACCACGAGCTGTAGCTGCTGCCCGTGGCCTGGGCGGGTTTCCTGGCTGACGAGGTAGGAAGCCTCAGATGGGGATGATCTGAGTAGCATCAGAAGGTATATTTACTATTTCACAAATGTGTTTCTTTCACCATCTCATTCAATAAAGGATCGAGACAGCTTACAAAAATATATGCAAATGTTAAAGGACAAAAATAAGTGAGAGAGAGTGGCAGGGTCTCGTCCTTGAAAGCCTGAGCCGAGGGGTAAATGCCAGGGTGGAATGAGGACCCAGCAGCATCTCCGCTGGGCTCCGTTTAGCGCAGTGGTTCTCCACCAGGGACCAGGCGGGCCCCCACGGTGGGCATCTGGAAACGGTCTGAGGTCATTTTTGGCAGTTGCCATGATGGTGGCAGGAGAAAGCTACTGGCATTTGGCAGTTGGGCCACCAAACATGACGTAATCCTACCTGACAAAGGATAGTCCAGCGAAAACATCAACAACAACCTCGTTTATCAGCTGCCGACTCACGAGGGATGTAAGGCCAGAGAGCTTTGATGGAAACGACAGTGCGTAACATTTGCACATCTGGGTGGTGTACGAAGTTACACGTGCCTCACTTCATTTAATTCCCGCAATAACCTTGTGGGATACAGCAGATCTGGTATCTCTGCGTTTTGCCAGTAAGGAAACCGAAACTCAGGGGTCCTCATTGATTTGCTCAGATGGGTCGATTCAGGTCCTTCAAGGAGGAGGTGCAAAGAAGGGTGAAGCGGGGAGGGAGAAGGAGCAGGAGAAGAGCCCCTCAGACTGAGGTGTGGGTCTGACATCTGGGGAAGGAGAGAAGGGAAGGGAGGAGGGCGAGAGGAGGAGCCTCGGACCACAGGGCAGCTCTGATCAAGGCTCGGCCAGCGCTGGGCGCTCCAGGCAGACTGCCTGTAGGAGGCATCCAGGTCAGTTAATCAGCAATGGCCCAGCTCCACCACTCACTCATTCATTGGCTATGAAAAGCCAGGGAGGGCGTGGCCTTGGGGGGAGCACTGCCAGGGGCCTGCAGGTGCAGCAGCTGGAGGCTGTCTGCCAACAGGTTCTCTGGAAGGAAGTCCTGGGCGGGACATTTCC
>PVKZ01006540.1:0-33687 GCA_004027375.1 Macroglossus sobrinus | reverse complement strand
TGAATTTTGCACAGGGTACGACTTGTGGGGAAAAGGAGGAAAGGGGGAAAGGGAGGGAGAGAAGGAGGGAGGGAGGGAGGGAAGGAGGGAGGGAGGAAGGGAGAGAAGAGTTTAAAGTCTTCCTGTCGTCCCAGGTGGGCTGATACCAGGCCACTGGCAGAAGCAGATCCAGATCCTGGCCGAGGGCAGCCAGGTATGAAAAACTCCCACATGTAAGTCCAAGGAAAATAACTAGTTGACATTTAAACAAACATAAAACTTAGAAGGAAACAAGATATCATGTATGAGAGCCAGCTGGAACAGTAAACAGCAAAAAACAAAACAAAACAAACAAAAAAAAACAACAAAAAACAAAAAAAAGAAACAAAAAAAAACAAAGAACAAAAACAAAAAACAAACAAAAAAAGCAAAAAAAAGAACAAAAACAAAAACAAAAAACAAAAAAAACAAAAAGATTACACAAAAAAAATAAAATATGGGAATGATCAAAATACACACTATTTCTTGTGTTTAAAGAAATAACTTCTTGAAAATATCAAAAGGCAGTAGAGGTTATTTTTTTAAAGCATACACATTTTAAAAAGAGTGACTGCGATTTTATCTTCTATAAAATGAAATTCAAATTAAATGAATGGATTGGACAGAATATTGGAGAAAGCTGATGAGAGAATTGGGGAACTGGCAGATAGAGCTGAAGAAATCATCCAGAATGCAAAACCAGAGGGGGAAAAAAAAGCATGAGAAATATGACAGAGAGGTTGAGTCACAGAAAAGAAAGTGAAAAGTTTTAATTGGTATCGAACTATAGAGTTCCAAAAGGAGAAAATAAAGATAAAGGATAAAAATCAATATTCAAAAGATAACGACAACGGCTGAAGATGTACCAGAATTGTTATATTGTTATAATGTAGCAATTCTTACATCCGGGAAGCCCAATAAGTCCCAATCAACGTAAATACTAATTATATTATTGGGAAACTGCAGAACAGCACAGAGCCAGGGAGACAAGACAGATCACCACAAGCCACCAGCAAGCAGGCTGATGGATCACCGCTCCGTGGTGAGAACAGAAGGCGTAGAGCAGAGTAATTCACATCTCCATGGTGCTGACGGGAAATGATTGTGAGTCCACATTTCTGTACCCCTGGAGAATGAAGGCCAAATGAAGACGTACTCAGACAAGTCGAAATTGAGCCTGCCATCCGCAGACGCTCACGGAAGGACGTTCTCAAGGATTCGTGTGACGCAGAAGGAAAGGCTTCCGTTGGAATGTCAGATGCACGGGCAAATGGTCCCATGAGCGGACATAAGGACTGTGGACCAGCACCGAAGTCCCCGGCGCTGGACAGCTGACCTGCAGGGCTGCTCTGAGGGACGTTATGAGTTTGGAGAGTGTCACGGTTCCTGACGCCCTGTGTACCAACTAGCAGGAGACACAGAAGGAACTTAAGCCCGATGACCCCTGGCCACAAAGAGCCCACCGTGGACACCGTAATGAATGTGGGACAGGCATCCATCTCCAAGGGAACGCTTTCATAACCCGGCCCCCGATTGATTGCCTTCCAAAGCCGAAACCTGCCCCCACCTTGGCACCTGTATCCTTCCAGCTGTTCGGCAATTCTTAGCTTCTCCACCTTTTATATCTGACGTGCTAACCGGCAGGGAATCTCACCGACTGCGCCACGGAAACATGTCCAAGGCTGGATCTCCCGTTACCGGCCGGGCAGAGCCGCCAGCGTGCCCCACGTGGAAAGTGGCACCGTCTCTGCAGCCCCTCTGGCCTGGTTCCTGGCATGTTCCAAACATGGCAGCTAGTGGGGCCTTTTCAAAGCTCACTCAGGCCTGGCCACGGGGCTTCTCTGTCGGATTCCTGGTGGCCCCCATTGCACCCCACAAAAGCCCATGTCCCCCAGTCTCCCAGGCCCTGAACCGTCCAGCCGGGCACCTCACTATCCTCCCCCGCCCCCGCCTGCCCTCCCTCATTCCACACCCACTGCCTTGGCAGCGGGGATGTTTCTGGAGCACACTGGGTGTGTTGGCATGTCCCCGCCTAAGGGACTAACTGTACCCCCGCCTGGAACATTTGTCCCCCAGATATCTCCTTGACTGACTAACCCCTCACATTCATCAGTCCTAACCAGATCTCACCCTCCCCTACCCCCCGATTGAAAGCTGCAGCTCCCCCAGACCCGACTCACCTTTCTTCATGCTGTATCCCCACGAGACTTATTTATCACCGTCGCAATTCTATGTAATTTAGTTATTTGTTATGCCGCTGGATTACTGTTCATCTCCTTTCTTACTTTTACTAAAAGGAAGTATAGAACTTTTTGGTTTTGTTGGCTGGCCTATGGTAGGTAAGCCATGTCTGAATATTTGTGAATGAACTAAAAGTTATAATCATTTTCTTGACGATCAAGATTAAGACAAGTAAACATAGTAAAACAGACAAAAAAATAAAGGTAAAACTGGAATTGGAAAAAAAAACCGATTGTTCTTATTTTTAGAAAGTATGATTGTCTACAGAAGTTTCAGGAAATCTACAGGTAAATTATTACAATTAATAAAAGAATCTGGCAAAATTGCTCTATCCAAAATCAATAGACAAAGATATAATTGCATTCTTCTTCTACAATAACAAAAATCATTTAAATAATTAAAACGAAGATACCATTTTAAATAGGAAGAAAAGACTTGAAAACTTAGAATGACCTTGAAATAAAAACGTTAAGCATTCTATTGAAATACTATCTCACCAAAGATATATAAGACATTTAAAAATAGATATGAAGGAATATCCAAATAAGAAGAGGTATGCCAACAATTTTAATGGAATCTCCATGTTGAGCATAATGCTACACAAATGGATCTATAGGTTCAGGGCAATTCCAATAAATTGTCCACCAGAGTTTGTCACAAACTTTATAAGCTATTTCTAAAGTTTAGAAATGGCCAACATTTCCCAAGGTCCTCTTGAAGCAAAGTAAGGTAAAAATAACAGCCCTCGTAGCTATCAAGGCTTGTTATAAAGTAATACTAATTTACAAATGTTAAATAAAGTAACTGCAATTAAAATGTATTATGACACAAGAGTCATTTAAACTCACTGGCACTAAAGCTCAGGTAAGCATGGAGCCTAGACACAGACTCACAGCTGTGAAAATGATTTAACATGGAGAGCACGTAGCAGGTGGGTGTGGAAAGGGTGACGACCTAATAGAGAGTTCTTCATACTGAAAAGGAATAAAATGCACACCAAACTTTTCAGGAAAAAAAAATGAGAGAGGATCCTGTGATCTCTAGGTAGGAATGTATTTCTTAAACAAGACCACCCTTTCCCCAAAAAAATGGGAAAATATTGATAATTTTGACGACACAAACACTAAAAGCTTCTATCTGTCAAAAGATACAGTGAAATGGCAGAGGAAATCTCAGAGGATAATTTTCAACACTTAAAATGAACAAAAATTTAGTTATTTATAGTATTCACTTTTTTTTTACTAATCAATAAGAAACAGACAATCCAACCAATGGAAAAGTGAGCCACAAATACAAATGAAAGACACGAAGAGGTGTTCAGAGAAGCGGAAACACGGTGACCCAACCAATATATGAAACAAGACTCAATAAAACGGAAATGGAGTCCCTACTTTAAATCTATTTCACTGCCACCAAATTGGCAAAAACTAAAGTCTAAGAATGCTGGGGAAGATGTGGAGGAATGACATATACTGGCTGGTAGGTGTGTAAATGGGCACGGATACTGGAGTACGGTCTGGTATCACCTTGTAACGCGGAACATAGGATGCTTATAACTAAGTGCACCCCAAAAAAAGTGTGGCTCACGCGTAGCTGGAGGTATTCGCAGGAGAACCCCCCTCATAAGAACCTCAGGAGGTAAGGAACTGGGGTGCCTAGCACAGCAGAACTGACAAGTCAATTGCAAAATATCTTCTCTATAGAATACACCGGAGCGGTGAAAACTAATTAACTAATAAGTTAACTAGAGCTCCATGTGGAGAAATCTCTAGAGCAGAAGGCTGAGGGAATACAGGGAGTAAGATTTTATCTACGTGCAGTTAAAGCAGACACGTCCAAACCATTCCTTGTTTAGGGATACACACACAGAAGGTAAAACTACGACGAAAACAAAGGAATGGTTAACATGAAATTCAGGAAAAGGGATAACTAATGCTCGAATGGATATGCAGTTGGAGAGGAAAATAAAAGGAATAGGAAAAATATTAATAATAATCTGATTTTGAAGCTGGCTGCTTAGTACAAGATCATTTTTTTTAACTCCACATAATCTATCATGCCCTCTTTCTTTATCTCATAATGCACATGCTTTTAAAAGGCAGCTCCATCAAATTTATAATGCCATCAGATGCATTTAGATTATACTCCCAGCGTAGAATACGCTTATATTCGCATGGATTTTGACTTGATTTTGTGCCTTCCCTTAAACATCTAAAGTATGGTAGTAGTCTCGGCCCATCTCCACAAATAAATACAAATGGAAATATCCATTGAGAGGTCCACCTCTGGGTTTTTGTATTCTTTGGGGAGTATTTACTAAATCAAATCTTCATATGACATAGGAATAGGTCCTGGATTCTCACTGTTAAAAAAAAAAAAAGCAAAACAAACAAACAATCCCGTCAGAAGCAAATTAGACAACTAGCGTGTGTTGAACTTTCAAAGAAAGTATTAGTCTTCTAATCCCAATTACAAGAAGTCAGCGTTACTGTGAGAATCTGAGTCACCTAAAATGGACAATTACTATCGCATTTTCTCAATATCCAGACACTTCTTCTCAAATGCCGACAAAAATCGTCAAAAAGATAAAAACCAGCAAAACATGGATAAGCATATTAATTAAAATACGTGAAATGAAGATCTCATCTTTACTTTAGACAAGAATGCCATTGCTGTGAGTTATGTGTACTCTTTCTAGAAATTAAAAATTAAATGCTAGGGCACAACCATCAGCAAGTTTCATCATTTTAACCAAGCACCGCGATTCTTCCGCACTTAATTTATAAGCTATGTAAGCAGTTTCAGCACTCAAGAATGCTCGCTAAAACAACACTGGGATTTCACAAGTCACATGAACTGGCACTAATATTAAATCTACGAAATATTTTACTTGCAAATCAAACTACCGTGTCGTCCCAGAGCCAATGGCATAATGCAGCTGCACATTGTATCCCAAGTCGTTTCTCTCCGAATACTCCTTCTCGCTTCCACGCTGCTGACTAAATAATCCTGAGACGTTTGCATTCGATTATTTGCAAAATAATAATTATACCATTGGTAAAGTTTCCCGAGGGACGAATCATCTAGCAAATGAAATTTGGTGAAATATAAATATGTCGCCATTATCTTCTAATGTTGGTGAATTGGACCAGGGAGAACAGAGCTATTATTCAATAAGTGATTAACTAAGTACGGTCTCATTGTCAGCACTCGGCAGTCATCGTAGATGTGTCTGGGGCTGTTTACCACGGTTTCTTATCCTTCTAAGGCACAGGATGAATAAGGAGCTTGGTGTTCCATGAGATCTGACTCTGAATAAAACACTTTTTTTCCGCTTCGATGTAGCAACACCGTCTTGTCTAAATGTGCTTTTGGATGCGCTAAACTTTTGTCTTCCTCACACAGACTGGGATGAAAGCACAGGCGAGGGGTGGGATTGCTCAAAGCCGTAAGAACAAAGTCAGGCCTGATGCCAGGAGTTGATGCTTCAAGTGTCTCTTCTGAGAGTCTGAGTTAAGTTCAACTGAGAAAGAAGTAGCTTATGTGGCCCCAAACCAAAGCGGCTGCTCCAAATCTCTGGAAGGCACCCAAGCTAGATCATTTTGAGATCATCTCCTAGGACCATGGGCCAACATCTACCCAGCCTCACCGCTACCTTGCTGAGGAAGGCCCTGGATGTTATGACGGTCACTCATCCAGGCCATGGGCCATTCCGGGGCAGGTGAGCAGGCCCACGGGGGCAGAGGGCGCGACGTGCCTTTACCGCAGGCAGCGAGGGCAGGGTATGGTGCAGGACCCGAGGCAGAAGGGGCCTGCAGTGGTGCTGCTGGTCCAGGCAAGCTTTGCTTGGCTGTGGAGTCTCAAGCCACGAGCTGGCAGCCAAACAGTCCCAGCCTTTCATGAACAGGAGTGGAGGTGCCCACAGGAAAGAAAGGGCGGGTTCCGGGGCACCCGGCATCCAGGAGGAAAAGAAACATTGTGGATTGGAAGACAATATTTTCAGACCAAGAATCCAGGGAAGGACTAGTATGTAGAATATATAAAGCACTCTAAAACTCAACAGTAAAACACAACAAACAGAACTATCCAATTAGATCACGTGCAAAGGACACGAACAGACATTTCGTTAAAGAGGACATGTGGATAAATATGAGCGAGGCACCCCAAATCTGAAGAGGCAAATCCAGAGAGGTACAGTGTGAAAGCAGAGATGAGCTATGCAGGGGTGTAATACCCATTGAACCCTTATTCTCAGAGTCCTTGTTTGGAGACCTAGAACTGTTCTGGTTTATGTAGTTCTTAGGACACATTGTAGAGCTTCCAAGAGACAATATCCTTCATTTTCTTTCCCTCAGAGTATCTCTAGTTGGATTGTAGAAATATTCCTCCTTGATAGGGTGGAGAATGCACTAGAATGTTCTCTTTACTCAAGATGATCTACCTCCTTAGGAAAGGGAATATGGCGTCCAGTAACTCTGAGCTGGTACACCACAGCTTAGGAAATGCTGGGAAAGGGGGGATTCGGCTCCCAGGTTCATTAGGGAAATCATAAGGACGGTGACAATTTGGGTCATCTTGGATCACCTAACTGATTATGGCAGTAAAAACATGGGCAGGTGGGAAGATTAGAATTGAAACAGAAGCACGAAATGGGGCAAGAGCGGTTCCCACAAAGAAAAGGGAGGGACTCCTAGCAGAAGGGAGGTCAGAGGTCAGAGGTCAGAGGAGCCCCCTCAAGTAACCACTGCAGCTAGATTCGCCATCCTACACCCCACCTCAATTCTTACCGTGTGACTTCTGTGCTGGTGGGAGTAGGAGGGGCACTCAAAGGTATTTACAACAATTTCCTTCCTGTTTTTGGGGCTCGGGAGGTTGTAAAACAGATTTCATTTCCCTAAGACACATCCTCGGACACAAAACTTTCCAGAACGTACCCCAAAACAAATCAATGCATCCATTCGTTTAATAAATTTTATTATATGCCGGAAATAGAAATCTCACCTAGCACTTGGACTCACTGGTATGGTGTATCAATCAACACAAATGCTTAGCCTTAAATTATGTCCTAGGTAATGTAGCCCAAACAGCACCCAATGTCAGAATAAATCCTAGCATTTCTCTGACCTCGATTCAAGCTTCACTTTGAATCCTTCCCGTGATGAGAAACTCACTGCTTTGCAAATAGAAAACAAATCTATTCCATTATTGGACAGCAAATTATAAGGGATATTCTTCTTATGATAAATCTAAATTTTCTTTCCCATTATCACTACGTATTGTTCTTTCTTTTCCTTCTGCAGTATTTCAGAGTAGATCCGTGTTGTCTTCCAAATGAAGACATTTTAACTCTTCAAAGATGGATACCTTGTATCCTCATCATCCTCTCTTTTTTAGGTTAAATATCCCCATTACTTATTAGTATGGAATGATATAAACAGCTTACGCTTATTAGAAAGCAGCCTTATAGTCCCAACACCATTGCGCAAATTTAAAAAAATGCATCGGTACCTACAACATTCGCCTTTGTAGTTTTCATTACTCACGGGTCACTTTGGAACTCGTGCTGTGCATCGATTTATAATTTTTAGAGGGTGATTTTATTTGAGCTGCGAAAGCACATCATTTGACCAATGAATGCACCTAGCTCCGGGCTGTCACATGCACAAAAGGATACATGTACATGTCGCATTGTATTTGGGAGTTTTAAAATGAAGGTATTTCCAGAACTATCCCCCGAAACCGCGAATGCCTGTTCTACATACAGTAAACGGGTCACAGGTTAATTTTGTTTGACTCAGAGACTGGCCGCCGTTCATATCCCCAGTGCTCGCACTGGTTCACACATCACACCGACCCTGGAAAAGTAATTACCCTTCCTTAGGCCAACAAAACTTGATAAACGGTCAAAGCCTTCCAGGGGACGTCTCCCCATCCACCTCGTGGCAGTAATAAATCCACGAGGCGATGCCATCGAGAAGTCACTCCATTACCGAGCCGGCACTGAGAAATGCCCTTTCCACATTAGCATTGCTTACTTAGGGGCTAACGGATGCCATAATAATAGGAACGACGTGACCGTGAAGTATATATATACTCTTGCCTCCATCGAGGCGTACTTGGCACTCAAAAAATAATAATTTTGAACAATATGTTTGGATCTTTTTTACCTCAATATGGATGCTGCGATTTCTAGGCTCTGGGATTGCAAGGCTGCGTGTGACCTCTGGCGTGGGGGTCTGCAGCTGTGGGAAGTCTCCCCTGCCTGAGAGGGTCCCACGGGATGGTTGTCCCGCGCCATCCTGCTCATGGCTTCTGTGCCCCTACCTCCCTCTCTGCTTCTTGTGCTCCTGCAAAACTCTCAAGTCACATTACCCCGAGTGCATGCCTTTCTGGGGACTCCCAAGCAGAACCCAGAATCGCGACTGTGGTCTCAAGGCCTCTACATCCTCTAACTCTGCCTTTACTAAGGTCACTCTCTCTGTGGAGCACCACGGAGGTGACGCGTGCATCTCATTGCAACCTTTCGGAAAGCAAATGACGTCAGCGCATCTTCGCACGAATGAGCGAACCTGGTCCCGGGTGGGAGGCGCATCTGACAGGGTTCCCCCACCGGGCAGCCACCGTGTCCCCTCAGCATTCTCTGTCCTCTGGAGGCCAGTCACCAAGCCCAGCCCACACCCAGGGAGGCGGGGATGAGGTCCACTCCCTCGGAGAAACTGCGTCTGCCCACATCGTTCATAGTTCTGTAGGGAATATGTGTCCCTCCTCGTTTATTCATTTATTTAATCATTACTTGATATCAGCATGAACGCCTGGACATTCATTTTATTCTTTAGGTATAACCCAAGACTTTCTAAAAGTGTTACTGCTCACATTCTACCAGCTTGGGTCATTGGAAGCCCTTTCAAAATTGTTTCTGCCCAGTTTAATTAGATTATCTATATTTTCTTATACGCCTTTTGCCAGACAAACCTATTGTAAATATATGCTCCTTGTCTTTGGATTATCTTTTTTTTTTTACTTTCTCACTGATGTGTTTGATCAACAAAAGTTCTGCATTTTAATTGATTCCAATTTATCGACCTATTTAAGATTTTTTTGTAAGTCAGCAAACTTGCAATAGAAGGAAAGTCCATAACCTATGAAAGGAGATTTATAAAGAGAATCACACAGCTTTCATACTTAACGGCTGAATATTGAAAACCTTCTCCCTGACTCAGGAACAAGAGAAAAATGTCCATCCTCCCCCGGCCCCTCCCACTGACAGTTAGCATCGCTCTGCATCGCGGCCAGAGGAGCAGAGAAGGAAGTCGTCACAGTTTTAAAAGATGAAATTCACCTGTCATTCGTCACAGATGATGTGTTCGCGCACGTGGAAATGCTGAAGTGATCTGCGAACAATTCAATAAAAATCACGAGTTCACATGATGACGGCGATGAGCAGAAGGCGAACACGTAAAGTCAACTTTCTTTCTGTAAATCAACAGCAAACATGGAAAACCACACTGGAAACACCATGTCCCATAGAACAAACAAGCTAAAGAATTTAAAAAAAAAAAATGTTCACGACGTCTAAGTGAACATTTAAAGATGTAACTGAGAGAAATAAAAACTTGTCTAAATTGGTGGAAGGACTCACCATTGTTATGGATCGCAGGCATCGATATTGTTAAAAGTCAGTCCTTCCAATATCGATCTACAGGGTCAATGCAAACGCGATCGAAACCTCGAAAGACCTGTTTTGTAGAAATTAGCAAGTGGATTTAAACATGTATATGCAAATAACAATGCGCTAGAATAGCGAAGCCAAGGTTACTTAGGAATCAGGTGGGAGAAGGGATAATCCTGACACCACCCAGTGTGCTGCTGGGTAAGGGGTGGGGGTTGGGGGTGGGGGGAGGGGGCTCGCAGACCACCACCCCCAACGCGAGGCCACGAGAGCTCCATGCAGCCAGTCACCAGACTGATGCCACAAGTGCCATTGCGATTCGTTGGGGGAGATCCTTTCAAAAAATAATAGTCCGATGATTAGATATGAAAAAAGTCTGATCTCCCCACCTTACACCACACACAACACTAATTTGAGAAAAAGCACAGATATAAGTAGCGAAGCTAAAACAATGATGTGTGTAAGGAAAAAGAAAACAAAGAATAAATCACAATTTGGGGAAAGATTTTTTTTTTCTTTAACATCACTGCAAAAGCACAAACCAAGAAATGCAAATATATTTTTTTCTAAAAAATGGACCTCAAGAAACACTTTCTCTTTAATCCCTGAATATTTTCCTCAGTTTCCTCAATAATATATCATGAATTCCTTTTCAGCAATTCTTTTTCCCATTCGCTTAAAACTCAACCTTTTCCTTAAACCTTGAAAATGAGAAAGCTTGACTAAATATGGCCTCATATCTCGTTCAGCTCTAGTACACCATCATCCATCATTCCTATAAATTGAAGATTGTTTTCCCCCAGGCATTTAATTTTTAAAATACAGTATTACAAAATGACATTTCACTAACAGTTCCAGTTATGAACTCCTCGGTGACTGTGAATGACTGAGAGTTCCCTCCGTGTGACAGCCACACTTGTCAACTGCCAGTAAATGTCCCAGTTACCAGGTCAAGGACCATTTTCATTGCATATTCCTGCTCCACGTGAGATGTTCTCAGTACCGAGATGTTAGTGTAGCCACCGAAATTCCCATCTGTACCCCAACACAGAAACAAAACGGTTCCTAATATGCATTTAGTACAGATCTCAACTAGAGGATACCACGGGTCTCTAAGCATCACCATGTGAAGAATTAAAATATTTTAGCGAAATTGTTCCTTCTTTTATAACTGGAAAGACATCTTTAAGACTTAGTAAGGTCACTTGTCCAAGAAGCAACTATATATATAATTTTTATATATATATATATATATATATATATATACATACATATATATGTATGTATGTTACACTAACATACATATGTGTGTATATATATATATATATATATATATATATATATATATATATATTTGCATGATACACATAGAATCTCGGCTGCTTATATCTTTATAAAATTATAGATAAAAAATGGAATTGGAAGAGGGATGGAAAACAAAATTGGATTTAACTTGCTCTTGGCGTTTGAATACGGGCTATGAGTAGGCGCTGGGCTGAAAGAGTCTGACACCACGTGATCACCAGTGTCACGTGGAAGCTAATACACACACACACACACACTCACACACACACACACACACACAGCACTACACTCTGAACTAATTTTTTACACCTTTGTTTTCAGCAAGGGTGTGTACGTGTGTTAAAAGAAGCGGATCGCTTATGGGCTTTGAAAAGGATGTAGGAAGAGTAGCCATTTTTAGACAAAACTTTTAAACGTCATGCATTGATTAGTTCTGATTATAAGAGGAATATATATATTCAATAAAGACAAATCGAAAAATACAGAGCAGTGAAGAAGCAGCTTCCCTGCTACCCCCACAGATGGTCATGGATGGCTTATCAGTATATTATACATCTTCCAAGTCTTTTTCTTTAGGCTTAATTTTAGATGAAAAGATAAAAAATGTTTTAATATAAAATCTGGTTGGTAGAAAATAGGTGTGTTAAGTCCCCGGGAAAACAGAGAAAAGCAACAATAAAAAAATAGAGTTGGGAGCGATCTACAAGATTCATTCAGAAATAAAAGGAATAGCATTATAAACCATTTTCGTTTTCCATAAGAGAAAACACCTCATTTATTCCATGCAATTTGGAAAGTATTTGCATTTAAAACTGCAAACTGAATTATTCGGACATATATATTTTTGACACATTTTATCTTGTGAAACAAAAGCATATAGGCTTCGAGCATGCAATTCAATCATGCATCCTACGTGTACTGCACTGTGTGTTCACCGCCCAAATTCAGATCTCCTTCCATCGACATGTCATGTAACTGATCATTTTTAATCTCTTCCAGATGAGGATTTCAAATCTCTTCAACAACAGCAAAAAAATATATATATATGAAGTGACCCCTTGTGGTGGCCACCTGGCCCATTTGCCTCTGACCTCTGACATCTCCGTGACCTCCTGTGACATCTCCTCCACGCCTGCCAAGGGCTCCGGCTGGATGAGACGCAGCTCCTGCCCTGGGTGGGGAGCCCCGAGGCCCCGCAGCCCCCCCCGCAGGCTCCTCGAGGTCCCACCTTCTGAGATGCGAACACACTTCCTGTCCCACTCCACTGCTCTGGGCTCCTCTCACTCTCTGTTCTCAGCCTCTGGCCACCACATGTGTGTCCAAGCCACCTGGACTCACCAGAGGGCAAGGTCCAAGTTCAACCCACCCCACCCCCATGCCCACCTTACGAGCTCTAACCTGAAAACAAGACGCTCGCGGTCCCTGATTGACTGACAGCTCCATGATTCCCAGGAACCTCCCCACACCAGCATCCTGTGCAGTCACCACAACCCAGCCCTGCTCGACTGTCCCAAACGCAGCGTCCTGGGAGCCACACGCATCAGTGCAGGGGGTGCAGCTCTGAATAAATAAGGCCAGGACACCTTTTTCCTGCTTCGTGAACAATCTTAGACACAGCCGCAAAACCAGTTGGCTGACCTCTCACGGAAGGAGGCAGCAACCCCATCGGATCCCAGAACAGCCCCTTCCTCTGAGCTCAAGCTGCTTCCTCTGTTTGTCACCTTCACCTTGAATGACAAAAGCCCCACTGCTGCCCATAATGCAGTCAGGGAGGCAGCTAAACATCCTTTAACAGGACTCGCTTCTCCATCACTCGTGTTTCAGTTAAGGATTTATTCAGTTAAGAATTTAGGTATTCCTGGCAGGAATACCTAAATCCGGGTATTTAGTGCATGGACAGTGTTAATGCCCTCCCCCGTCACTCCCACCGGCCAACACTTCTGCTCTCTTGGGAACACGCCTGTATCTTCCATCTACCCCTCCTCCTTCTGCAGAAGAGAGCCCCTGTCTCAAGGGTCAGGTCCCATCTGCCACCGTTGGCCACCTTTCTAAACTCCAAAACTGCTGGGAACTAGAGCATGAACGTCAGCAGTCTACCCTGAAATGGAAAACCCACGAGCCCGGGCCCTAGCTGGGCTCGTAGCGACCGATGACCCAAAAAAGGTTCGCGTGCAGAATATGAAGCGTCATGTGCCGAGGGCACTGTGCGTGATCACACGTAATGCGGCCAGGCTGTCACAGATTGAAAACGCAAACTTTATCAGGACCTTTGAACTCTGTCAGGAGATGTGGCCAGGTTTGGGGACGGGGGGAGGGTGGATTTTGGCTCAAGGCCTGTTTTGCCGGCACAGTAACCCCATGAGCAAATGAACTAGGACATGAAATTTTGTCGGACACACTTAATTTCCCCTAGGATGACGGGTGTCTTATTGTGGCACCAGGCCAGACGCCCGGGGCCCTCAGAGACTTGTGGGCTGCGCCGCATTTGATGACACTAATACTGCAGGCCCTGTGGGCAGACACTGTGACTGTCTCCATACTCCTTCCTTCCTCCCTCTCAGCCACCTGAGCTGTGCATTTGGGAGGCCATGGTTTCAGATAACGCACCATCTGGACGTACGGGAGTGTAGTCGCCAACAGCAAGACTCTCTCCTGAGTTACCTGGCAGGATAACGAAGCATCTGAAGGTAAAAACAAACAAACAAAAAATTTCTGAGTTCTTCATAGGATACATACTTCTTTTAATTCTGGTCTATTACAAAAAAAAATGGTTTGAAATTATTTATTCACATGATTCCATAAATCAGAGCAAGTTTTTTTAAAATCAGTACAGACTAGGAAAAAGGAAAAAAAAAAAAAAGCAGGGAAAAAGAGAAGCGGTGAATGCATGTTGTGTTAAGCTCCTTCGCAGAGATTAGAAGTGGGCAGGAGACCGGACCCTCGGTGCCACGGCACACAAAGAACAAAGAAACGGTCACTTCGAATAAGGACCGCTTCTTTCTGATACTAAGATGGTAAAACATTTAAATCTCAGACTCCTGTGAGAAAAGCTTTCGGAATTTATTTACCTTTATCATAAATGCAGAGCTCGTCTGCCGAGTGCAGCGGACCCTGGGCCAGCACAGGTGTGGCCAGGTGTGCGGGTCCTCTTACTGATATGCGGGGTTTTTTTTTCCAGTAGCCGCCTGTAGTTTGGATCCACAGTTGAGATTCGGTGGTTATGGAGGGCCTAACCGCACGCGTTAGTGTGACCCATTTCATACAGGGGACTTGAGCGGCCATGATTTTGGTGTGCGTGGAGGAGAGGGGCATCCTGGGACCAAGCCTTTACATATGCCAAGGGACAACTAAATTTGGGGAGAGTCAAAAGTTATACGCAGAGTTTTGACTGCATCAGGGGCCAGTACCCCTACCCCTAAGTTTTTCAAAAGTCAACTGTCTTTCCTTCAAGACCCGTCACTTCATGCCAATGACATGACACCAAAGTGTCATGTGATGAGCACAAGCTGCTCTGAATTTAATGCCAATAGGCTCGTTTGACCCAGGGATAAAATTTTAAAAAACTAGAAAGAGCCACTCGGGTTGGTGTCGCCACCCAGCTAGTGCCTATTGTAATGAAGTCCTCGAGAAGACAGACACGCAGACGTGCGCGCATAGGATCGCGCGACAGGCTTAGGGGACCGGTCCTCAGGCGGGGAAGCAGTGTCACATGCCACCACCTGCCCCACAGGTGAAATGCGAGCGTTCAAGAAGTTAACAAAGCACAGTAAGAAAGAATCAAAAAGGAAAGACGCATGAATTATCCAATAGAGGACTAGAGAACCATTTTAACGCAATAATTTCACCTTTTACGTAAAATAAAAATAATTAGAGTGCTCACAGAGGTGTACAAAAGCACAGCTGGAGGTAAATGTTTGGGTCCCAGATTGTATGCAGTGAAGCTGAACCGCTACGACAGAAATATTCTAACCTACCTGCGTTTGCCTTCCCTGCCAGACGCCAGGGCGTGCGCTGTCCCCAGCGCCACCTGCGCTGATGGACAGCGCGGCGCATGCGCGTGGCCGCCGCGCTGCGCGCTCTACAGGTGAGCTGTGTCCCCTGCTGAGTCCTTGCACCTGCTCCCAAACCTAACGACGCGAGTCAGGCTCACGTCATCGATCGAATACGAATTACGAAAACCGATCCTTTATGAATGCAGATTTCTTTTTTTCATGAGAACCAACGGGAATGCTCTCGAAAGCACTTCTCAGCTGAGTCTCCAAAAATAGTTGCGCTCCAAGAAGCGTTGGAGAGACACATAAGAACTCTCTGGAAGAGAAAAGTTAAAACGGGCTCCGATTAGATCACGAACGTCTTGAAATTCCAGTTCCTCTTTGAGGAGACTAAAAGTGGAACGTGTTGGTGATGCGTTATGGTTGTAATTTATGCAAAAAAAAAAAAAGAAAAAAAGAAAAAAAAGTGTGATTTCCATCGATGGCGCCCAGGCCACCACGCATCTGAACGTAATCTTGGTTTCAGCTGTTCCCTCGTCATTCTTTCTAGAATCCCACTCACGGCCCGTCCACAGATGTCTCATATCTCTACCTTTGCAACGTGCATCTTAAGAATAACTTTTCTCCAAAAACTGAGATCCCTGCAAAACCCCGGCGCCCATGGCCGCGGACAGGTCTGGGTTCCAAGGTGCGTGACCAGCGCAGTCACACCCGCCAGTCACACTGGTCCAAGGGCCGAGAAGGGCGTATGCTTGGTCTGATGCTCCGCTGTCCTGTCTGGAAATGACCTTATCTTTGACCTTGAGTTTTGCAAGTGAAGTCAGATGAGGACGATGGAGGACACAGGTCGGGTGGATGCTCGCACCCGTTAACTGTGGTCCAGCGGCTGCCAGCGCATGCGCAGGGTCTAGCCCACAGGCCCAGCCTACGGCACCTGCGCAGGCTTTTGACCTGGCCCACAGGTGCGCGTCTTGGAGCGGTGTGGGATGCTACGGGGCCCCTTGAGGAGGTGATCAGGACCTAGGATCAGATCTGTGGCAGAGATGGCAGCAGCCGCCACAGCTGTGGGAGACAGAGGTGCTGCCGTTGGGGCCCCGGGCCCTGTGGTGGGGCTCGGTTGCCCATCTCACTGGAGCCCATCCTCATAACAGCTGTGCAAACACTAGCTCTCCAGCCTGAGCGCCGGGACGGGAACTACCCGCACCCAGGCAGCAGAGTTTGTCCGTAAATTGTCACAAAATAAAACTGTACCCGTGGGCATCACCAAAACACGTATCAGGAAATTATCAGAATTTTTTAAAGGGTTTAGAATCTCTGGTTTTAAAAACTAGCACCTTACAGGGCAAGCATCCGCAGGCTTAGCAAAGGACATTCAATCTGAAGAATAGCGATTTCTGTGGAAAAGAGCACTATTTTCCCAGGAAGCTTAAACCAGTTATTAATAAGAGAGATGTTTTCTCATAATCGAAGCTGTAGTAACAAAACACTTAAACGGGCATTTTTAAATTATATACAAATAATGAAGTCGCTTTCGGCTTCTTACACAACTGCCACGAATTTCAGAAAATGTCCGAGGAAACCTTAAAATGGTATTTTATAAATTTACACTGAAAATTAAATTCTGATTGGCATTAAGTTGATTTGTATGAAGAGTTACATCTTTTTAGAAAAATTAGTAAACATGCTAAAATTTATATTTTGGGATGGTTTCTCAGAAATATATCGCAATGTTGCAGCTTACAAAATACTCTTAGCAGTTATAGTAACAGTTGCATCAATGGGTCGAGCCCTCTCAAATTAAAAAATATATATATAAGTTATTTGAGATTTTGCATTTGCCAAAGCAAATGATGTCACTTTTAATCATATTAATTGAAAATAAAGTTATCGAATGTATACATTTCAATGACCTACTAAGAGAATTTACAGAAAAATGAGCTAGAAAAAAATCATATGATCCATCAAAATATAACATTAAGATATTATTTACTGTATCATATAAAATTAGGACACCAAAGCTTTATTTTTTTAATGTGTAAAGCCATGCTCTGATATATAGATCACTGTTACTTTATTATGTTTATAAATAATATAATATTTTAAACAGAATAATTTATATTTTAGTACCTTCAATGGCACTTTTCCTGTGGTTTCTTAACAAGAGACCTGGTATTTGCTGTTTATTGGGCTTCTAAATTATAAATTAGGCGTAAATGATGAGCTAGATTGACCCACAGAAAATTGCTTTTAGAATTTCTTAATTCTGGTTAAGATCTCACCATAAGTTCTCTCAAAAAAAAAAAAATTAAGTCACTCGTTAGTAATGTTTTACCAGTTGTATTAGAAAAGAATTTGGGTGCTTTAAGTATCTCCAGAAATGGAGGAATTCTTTTAAATCATGAATTTTTTTTCAAAAGTTTCTTATTTCTTAAAGACCACGGAACCTCCCGCTGAAGAGTGTCTGTCTCCCATCATCATTTACAATAATTTCGTTAAAAGCATCCATCGGCTCAGGTGAGGAGAGCAGGCAGACATCGCTGATATACGGACCCTGGGGAGGAAAGCTTTTTGTAAGAGTTTTGTGTCCTGAAAGAATTCTTCAGCTTCCTTTGGGAAAAAGGGAATCAGTCAAAGTGCCTTGTCGGACCCGTGTGCGTTTTCCCAAGCGGTGAGCCTTTTGTTTACATCGTAACCTGTCATTGTCCTGCTTAGTTAGAGCCAACAGGGAAAATGCAAATTCGATAAAGGAGCTAAAAATACGAAATACACTAAAAATACTACACCCGGCAGCTTCCCCAGCGCCTCTGAAAAAATGGTGATTGACAGAGCGAACAAGGGATTTCTCATGGAAAAGATGGAAAGGAAGTCACTGCAGGTCTCGCGAGGTAGGTGGGCTCTTGAGCCACACACAGGTGGCCGGAATCGGCAGCCTCCCCAGCTGCCACCGAGCTGTCCGGTTCAGACCAGGTGGCACCTTTTTCCTGCACCCCCCTCCCCCGCAGCAGGGGCTGTGCCAGGCGTAAAGGCCTGTCCAAACCCCCTCCCCTGTGACGCTCCCTGATACACTTTCCCGTTCCTTGGTCCAAGGATCTTCATTCTCCAGCCTCGTTATACAAAACGATAAAGTTCCAGGATGTTCATGTCGGCCACAGGCATTCCAGGAAAGTAAGCACTGCTTAAAACAAAACAAAACAAAAAACAAAAAACAAACAAACAAAAAAACAAAACAAAACAAAAAGATGTAATTTAGCTGTAGACCTAATTATTTTTCCCTTCGCAGGTCACTCTCATTTCTCATCTCAGCTTTTGCACCTGAGGGAGGAAAAATCTTTGACCAAAGTCTCCGAAGAGGTGTTGACCGACAGAAGTGATTTCTGAGACGCGACACAGATGCAGCCCTGAGCCTCACGTGGTCAGACGTGGGGTAGGCACGCCTCCCACCACGTGTGCCCTGCAGTAAGATGAGCAAACTGCGGCAAGAAGAAGTTCAATAATCTAAGCCACAGACTGAACAGGACTGGACACGCGCGCACGCCTCCACACCCACGCCCGCACGGACCTTCTGGTGACGTGGCACAGTGACCCAGCCTGAGTGGCAGCGAAACGACTGACCTGCACAGGCCAATTGTGACAGCAGATGAGCACAAAGAGAAGCTCTTCGCGTTGTGTGAAAGGGCCTAGTGAACAAGGAGATGTGGAAATATGAGTGCCAGGTCCTTCCTCGGGCTTTTGTAGGCCTTATGCTATTTTACGTACTTGAAAGGGAATTGTTGGCCGACATGAGGTGACATGGGAAACATATAGAGGTACTCAGGGGAACAGAGGCTGGCTGAGACTTCTGGTATTTCTCAAACAGAACCACCTGTCATCAAATAGACGGTGACGGAAGGACATCTGACTTTGGGCGGTGAACACACAACGTGACACACAGATGACGTCTTACTGAATTGTACACTCAAAACCTATATAATTATATGAAGCCACGTCACCCCAATAAATCTCAACCATAAAACAAAGTAAGACTCACCCAGGGGGCTTTCCCATCATTCCTATTTCCGATTCCCACTTCTGAGGTCAGGGCAAGTTGTGAAAGCCCCCTCAAGAGGGTGCTAAGGGAGGTGGTCCATGGATGCGCTGTGAGGATCTTGTATCTGCACATCCAATTGGGGGGATGGAATGGGACGGAAACGAGGATGGACACACAGCAGTGCGGGAGGGGGGGGGTTCCTGATTTTTCAGACCCCAGAATAGAGACCTCATCTCTCATCCCCGTCGCGGGACAAAAATAAGAAAGCCTTCATCGTCGCAATCTTCCTTCACCTAACAGATGAGCTGTGAGTCATCAGTGGGCCTGTTTTTAAGGCTTTGAATTTCTGTTCATGACTGAAATGAGATCATCCTCATATAATGAATTCCGTAAACATCAGGCTATTTATTTGGATGAGTTTCTCCCTCCTCAAACTCTTTGTTACTGTAAGATGGGAGAAAACGGTCCCAGTTATATTGACCCTTTATCTTTTGCCAACTAAAACGGCACCCTGCGTCGAGCTCGGTTAGGTGGGAGGCTCCAGTGTGAGCCCTCGAAAGCACCTTCTCTTCTGTGACCTGTGAGCACCTCGATCACCCAGCGAGACTGTGACTATGTCATCCCGATGTGTGGACAAAGAGACTAAAGAGCAGAGGGTTTAAATGAATCAGCCAACATCGCACTCAAATTTTGTGGGAAGCCCATATATATAGGTTTTTAACTCCTCAGCCTCAAAGGGCAGCCTTCCTGGTTTCGTCCTCCATTTTGTCCCGTTATTGGGGTGTCTCCCTCTGGACGTCGCACAGAGATACGTCTCTCTGACACCCCAGTGCTGGCCTGTAGCCACCCCTCAGAGCCTCGCCGCCGTTGCTCTCCACACTGTGACTCAGAGGGCTGGGAATGAGGTGCCCTGAGTGGCACCGAAACGGGGACCCCGCTCATGAAGGGACACATGTGCTAGTTCCAGAATTCCACGTTGGGTGACACTCACCACCCTGAGCCCGAACACCTGCTTTCCAGCATCCGGTTTGTTCAGTGTTCCCAAGTCACGTGACCCAGGCCCCATGGGTCACTTTTACTTTTTACTCCTGCTCTGTGTAGACCTTTCCCCACTCAGTGGCCAGAGGGACCCTTTCGGATAAACAGGAGCGCGTACTCCCTTGCTGGAAACCTCATGGCTTGTCATCGCTATCAGAACAAGCCCGGTCTGGATCTTCCCCAGGACCCGCGAGGTCCCCATGAGCTGGCCCCCAGCCACCACGTGGACATCATCAATGCCCATCCCCAACCTCCCATGCTGCACCCCTCGTGGGTGGGACACGCGAGCACGCTCCGTCCCCGGCCGAGGGTCCCTGTGGCTTCATCTCTGCTGGCTTCTTCCTCACGCACTCGCGAGACTGGCCTCGCTTCGTCAGGGTCTCTGCCCGACACCACCCCTCGGAGAGGTGTTTTCTGAGCATCTCTCCGGAGCTCTGCACCTCCCACGCTGCCTCCTTTGTCCTTCCTGCCATTGACCTCACCGAAGTGTGTGTCACATTGTACGATGTCCCTGTCTGCCTCCCTCCCTAGAATACAAGCTCCCTAAAGGCAGTGTTCCCGTTGTTAGAACATTTAAGGGCTTCCCGGATATTTCAATTACTCGGTCAAGTTCGAGAACCGTTTCTCTAAAGGCAAGTAGGGAGTTCAGTCTCGCCGAATTCGGCTTGTCCCACCCAAAGGTACTCATGGAACACAAAAGCTGGAGGTCACGCACGGTGGGTGGTCGTCAGGGATAAGCAGCTGTTGACGTTGAGATTCGGGGTCATCGGGTCACTTCGGACTTGACCAGAATCAACAACAAGATCCAGGGAGGAAGGCCCAGGCTGTCAGGAGCGGGGAGGGAAAGAAGCAGAATGTTCCAGATCCGGTCAGGGGGGCCCACACGGAGAGAGCCCAGGGCTGGGACCCGGCCAGTGAGGCAGGACTAAGGATGAGTTCTCACCTGAGTGGATGTGGGGGACCATGAGGACGAAGGGGCTCTGGAAAGGCAACTGGTCTCGGCCCCCACCCACCGGTGAAGCAAGACCTGTGACTGGTTGGCCATCTCGGAATTCCCAAATCAGCCATGGCTGGTCCTTCCCATGAGCTCAGAGCCCCGAGTTCCAGCCCCAGAAATCCAGAGACTCCGCGATGGGCCCGGGACTCTGTGTCTCAGGTGGGTCAGGTGGGCGGTTTCCCAGACACCCTCAGAGGAACCCCACCCGCCCTGCGGTCGGGTGGGAGGGCTGAGCAGCCAGCACAGGCCTCCATCACCGAGCAGGGGAACAGGAGCTACTAAGTGGGAGCTGGTCACGGTGACTCCGGCCCACAGCTGGACATGCGCCTGGCGAGCCCTGGTGAGTCTCAGCCCAGACGCGCCACAGGTAAGCCTGTGGCACCGCAGGTAAGCTCACGTCACCGCCAGTCTCGAGCTCCGATCTATGCCCCGCTCGAAGCAAGTGGACTCAGACCTTCGCTAACAGGTGGGAGGAGGGAAAGTCATTCCCGCTGAGACAGCGTCACCTTGACCTTGACGAGTGGCCTCGCTCCCCACCCCCGGGGGCCCAAAGGAGCGGGAGCTGCACCGCGCTCCCCTCCCCCGTTCCAGCCACCCCCAGACCCGGCGTCCACCAGCCAGCCCTCCAAACGGGCTGCTATCAATGACAGCTCGCCAGGTGCAATGAGGATGACACGCGTGTAACAGCCCTGGCGGTCACCTTTCAGAGAAGGGCGACCGATGACAGGGCCCCAACCAGGCGCTGCGCCCAGGTGCAGACTGACCCTCGCGCTCACCTGTGAGAACTCCATTCTCAGTCTGCACCTGGCCAGGGCGTCCGCACCTCGTGGCAGGACCTGTTCTGATGAACCCGAAAATGCGCCAGGTGCTGGGGCATGCGGCCTGTCGCCGCCCGCTTTGGGGGACCCGCCAGGCCCGGACGGGGTTCGTGTCGTCTCCCACCGCACATGGGCCCCAGGGTAGCCCCCCGGCCACGCCCCATGGGGTCTCCACACCCCCAGCAGGAAGCGGAGGGATCCCACCTGGGCCTTTTGCGTCCGTCCATCCACCCTCCACCTCCCAGGCCCGCGCACCTGACCCGACCCACGAAAGAGCACCCCAGCGCCCTGCAGCCCTCAGACGCCTGGGCACACGGGGGCAGAAAGAAGGGGTGACCCCTGGGACCCCCTCAGGCACTGCGCAGAACCCCTCGATGCGACCCAGGTCAGGAGCTGGTTTCACTGGGAAAACGGGCTGATTTGTTTTATTTAAAAAATACGCTTTTCTCCCCAGAACTCTGAGTTCATCGGTGAAGAGAGGTGGATCCCCTCCCTTCTGAGGGGTTCATGCCCAGCTCCTGGGCCACCCCGTGAACCCCACGGCAAAGGCTGGCTCCCAGAGCTTTAAAAGGCTCCCAGGCTTTTCCAAGACACCAGAGATAGATGGCTAGATATAGTCTCCATTTTCCTGTGACTGCCTCCTTCTCTGGGGACTGAAGAGTCGTTAGCAAATCCAGCGTCGGATTTCATGATTTCCATCTGAACCTCCTCAAACAGCTGCCGCTGTGCGGGGCGATTATATAAAATAGGTATGAAAGATGCCCAGGTCACCTGCCGACCAGGTGATGTATTTATTATATGCCGAGTCCTCTTCCTGTTTCTTATTGTTTGATTTTTTTTTTCAGAAAAAGATCATATAGCGCACATTGTTGTCAAATGTGCTTCTTCGAGAGCAAATAACCGTGCAGCGAAATGTCGCTCTACAACGTAATTTTAACTCACGACATACTATTTCATCAGTAAATGCGCCACGTTTAAAAATTCACGTCGATAGATGCTGACCCTTTTAACGGTTTTCTGATACGATAAATTAAATTCACGTCTGAAAACATCTCTATTGCTTTAGGCTGGTTTCTATATAGTGTTGCTTGGTCAAGAATTGTAACAGACATCACCAAATATTTCTCCCAAAAGAGGAGATGATGCGCCAAGTGTGGGCTTCTGAGAACGTTTCTATCCGTCCTTCCCAAGCAAAAGCCACCAACGCTCGTCAGAAGCCGACTCATTCTCGGGACGTGGCGACCCCTCAGCCATCGTTCTGGTGGCCTCTTCCTGCAGACCAGGCTTCGGCTTGGCCCGGAGCCACGTCCCACGTGCGGTGGCCTCAAATGACGCAGAAGGCTCCGGGGAGTCCTGCCAGAGACACGAGGACCCGCAGCCCAGCACGGGCGTCGAATCCAGTTTGTCTCACCTGCGGCCGCGGGTAAAACCTCCCTTCACCATTTAAAGCCTGTCTTCACTAACACCCGGCTGTGTGACAACTTTATTAAGCATCAGTAGATAGAGGCTGTCGGTCCACGCAGGCAAAGCATCTCTGCAGGGCCTGGTGCACAGCGAGTGCTCAGATAATATTCATCGGCCTTCACTTTTCTTATCTAATTTGCATCAATGCTACTTGACGTATCTATTTGACATATACCTCCCGGAGAGGAATCCGGCGTCCTGCCTCGTGGTTTCAGTAACTAGATTTCTGGAAAGCAGGAATATACACACATTCGCTACCTACTGTTATTCCTACTGTCATCATCATCATCATTATCATCATCATCATCGCCATCTTCATGCGAATAATGTACCCTAAAACACTTCTCAAGGAAACTGGAAATGTCTCCCCAAAAGAACTTCCTTTCCTTTTTATAAAGCCTTGGATAGAGTTTTTTTTGTGTGTTTTTAATCAACATTGAACTTGAAACTCAAGCTTTCTGCAGCCTCTGATAGTTCAGAAGTCTGGCGAACCCACCACATTCCTAGGGACCGTTCTCTTCCCCAGCATCACTCAGAAATGCCAACTGGTTGCCTCTGCCTCCAGCCGTCGGATACACACTGGCGAAGAACAGTTTCCTTGGCACGGCCCGTGGCGTTCTCTGCCTCCCACGAGATTAAATAAGGCCCCCAGAGAATCCACGCCACCTGTGACATGTGGCAGGCCGAGGACATTCTCCGGGGAACCCGTTAAAAGACCCAGAGCGCTAAGCCCAGAGCTCGGCTCCCTGACACAGCGTGGCCCTTGCTAGCCCACCAGCCTCGCCCCGTGATCTGAGTTCTGTCCCGCAGGGGACGCCACTGGTCCTGCAGCCCCATCTCCTCACGCCCCTGTGACTCTCAGAAGGGACCTTTTGTCTCTGGGCGTTTGCTTGAGCCAGTTTAAGAGCTGACGTCATGACCCTTTCTGTTGTCTCTCCCAGGAACGACTTTCAAAGCCACTCATTTTATTTTGCGCCAGACATGAAAAAGCAAAGCGAGTGCTATTTAACATACCTGTCAGACAGGTAATGAGATCCGTGACTCATGAGATCCGAGCACAGTTTCGCGAGGCTTCCCCAAGTCTGAACAGTTTCGTGCAGTAAAATGGGGTGACTCTCTTGAACCGTGCTGGGTGGCTGTCGAGCGGGGCACGGCACGCCCAGCCCCCCGGCTGCGTTACACAGGAAGGTCGCGTTACCTGCCCCCGATGCTCCTGGACACCTGGAAACCCTGAAACGGTGGCATCTTTGATCGTGTCAAAAGAACTTGCATCTTATGTGCTACCCATGGAACAGTCTTGCTGATGACGGGTAGGTGGAAGCTGAGCCCTCCCTCCTTCCTCAGGCACTGTGCGGCCTTCCTGGCTTAGTTCTTAACCTCTTGTCACAGTTTTCTCGGGACTCGAAGGAAGTCATCACAGCATAACGCCAGTGGCTATTCAAACCATCCCTCGGGGACGGTTCTTCCTCCTTTTTGCCACTATCGTCCTGCGGACGGGAGGAAGCATGGTACAGCATCGCAAGCTAGACATGCACACATCCAGGCTCGCCCGCCTCGAGGGGCGAGGCTCGCCCGCTCACGCACGCCCTGAGACGGGACCTTGTGGGGAGCCAGCTTGCTTCTTAGTCTGGGATCATTTTCCCCGGTTTCCTCCAAAAGATGATAAGTTCAGCCTTTCTCAGTCTGACTTGACACTTCTCCCGATGCCCAAGAAACCCGTGCCACTCCCGCCGTAGACTAACCTCTCCCTCTGGTTCCTCCTTGTTCGTGTCACTTTAGAAACCCCCTGGCATGTGGCACCTCGGTGGCTGTCTGTTGAACGAGCGAGGACCTCAGGTTCGTCAAGAAACAGCCACGAACAGAAGCAGAACCTGATTGGTCCTATATCTTTGAGAAGTTAAAATTCTCATTTTCGTGCAAGACATAGAGACTTACAGAATGATGATTGTACATAGCACAAGGTGGGTAAGGGAATGCTCTAAGGGAGCTGAAGACATCTGGAAGGTTCTACGTGCAGGAATAGATGTAAGCAGGATTCGATCGTATTTGGATTGGGGGGAGGAGAGACGAGAATTCAAACGGAGAGCAATTCAAGGATTACAGAGAAGCGCACAAGAGTTGGAAATTCAGTTCTCTGATTCAGGGTCCACCCAAGCTCTCGTTCCCGTTTTTCTGATCTTTTCAATAAAAAAAAAAAAACAATAACGTTTGCATCGTGAGTAGTTCTAAGCAGTGAATACGTTAATTTAGGCACGATTTAACACAGCGTCAGCCAATCATTGATACCTAGCAACGATCCCAGTTATCACTGCTGTTGCCGCTATTACCAGCGACGGTCTCGTGGAGACAGTGGACAAAACCAGCCTGATGGATTAACTATTCCAGATGAACCGCAGAGAGAAATAAAAACCGGCGAAGGAACATGGATGTGAAGTCCTTGAACGTGATTGTGCATGCGGAAAACGGATTCTGTGAGCAAGGACTTATTATGTATTCCCGAAAAAGAAATGCTGGTTTTCTTTTTTTCTTTTCTTTGAAAGGAAGTGAACTTTATGGCACTGAACGAAGGGAGAGACTCTTACGTTATCCGAAAGCCTGCTAAGTGATTGGTGCTTCAACATACATTACCATATTTATGTCCTGATGAGACAGTAGCCAGAGGAAGAGCTGGAATTATGCTTCATGCATGCACGATCCCAAACCCAATTTCTTTTCAGCATCAGTGCCGCCTCCCCGACCGGAGGTCACCATCAGACTAAAACTTGTACCAAATGCTAATCAACTAGAACAGAGACCAACCAACCAACCCTCGACCAGGGGCCACGTCCTGGTTTGGGAAATGAGATTTCACTAGGTGCGGCCACGCCCGCCAGCGCTGTGTCATCTCCGCGGCTGGGCGCCCGGGCTGGGCGCTCACGATGAGCTCCGAGGCCTGCAGAGCCTACAACGTTTGCTGGCTGGCGCTTTGCAGCGCACAGGTGGTCCTCCCCTCCGAAACCATCCTTCTCCTCTCCCTCTCTTTCTGCTAGGCGACCCGGGTGTATTTGCTAGTTTAGTCTCTATCACTTCATCCTGGAAAGCTTCAACCGATACGAACACAGAGCCCAAACTTCCTTGTCCGTGTGACAGTCTGAGACCATCGCGGTGTCTCGATACGGTGTAACTTTCCCAGCCTCCTTGGGTGTGATTCTCTCCCCGTGGCCTCCCTGCCTGCAGGCTCAGTTCTAACCGCTTTAATCTGCCCTTCTGTCCACACTGCCTCTACCCTTTACCATCCCATCCACCCTTCACAGGCCAGATGGATTGTCATCCCCCCACCACCATCCTCCTCCAGGGGGACCCAGCTTGCCTTCTTCCGATGCCCAACATCTCTGTGTCACACGTACGTTCACACGCCTCCTTGGGGCGTGCTCCTTGCGGGCAGACATGGCGTCACAGTTATCTTTACCACCCGGACTGGGGACATTTTTAAAAATACAGGAGTGGCCACTTGAGTTCAATCGTAAGCAATCGGAGTACATGTTGATTGATTTCAGATAACTAATATAGAGTCCTATGTATAGAAATATTGACTATAAAGATATTTACATTTCTGAATGTTATTTGCCACTTTATCCACTCGAGAACTAGGAAAAAATGTAAATCTACCTTCTTGGTACATTTTGTCTTGCTAGAATTTTCCCCGTCATCTTAATAAGAGAAGATGCATCTTTCAGCTCATTTATTGTACCAAACCAGGGGTCCTGTCATTCTTCTTACGCAACAGAAAGGATGACAATCACAGGGACGCGGGCGATGGCGAAAGCTTGCTCCTCCGTGAACTCGTCTGTGTAAGGATTTTCCGTCCTCAATGATGACCCGTTCTTGGACAGCACGGACAGCCAATCAGCCTTAACTAAAAACATCGTCAAGACAAACGAAAACTACGTTAACAAACCTGTTTTCTTTTCCAATTTTTATGATGTTTTATTTAACATTTTGCTCATCACAGTCTACTTAAGGCTTGATTTTCTGTATCTGAGACTTCAAACCTTTTTCTTTTATTTTCTATGATTTGGCTGTTCACGGCTTCCTCAGGTCCTCGCACAGCATCATTTCATCCGATGTTGTTTTGTTATAATGGCGATCAGGGGACGAGAATGGATCCCTGGCCCCGCCACTGGCCGTGGGGAGTGAGCGCCTTCTCCTGCGTCTGTGTGGGTGCTCCCCGGGGACCCTGGTTTCCTCCCGCACCCCAGATGTGCACGATGGGTTCACTGGCGAGTCCACGTTGTCCCATCTGCGTGGGCGAGGGGGCGGGTGGCCTGTGATGGAAGGGTGTCCTGCCTGGGGCGGGGGGTGAGGGCCCCGCCTTTCGCCCCGAGCTGCCAGGAGAAGCTCCGAACTGGCATATGAGGGCTGGAAAATCGTGGTCTTACTTATTTTTTCCCCATCTTTCTTAAATGTACGTAGCGCTCACGTTTATCTCAGTATTTACGACTAGAAATGTTGAGTCTTTCTTTAACAGTGTGGTGACGTCTTTATGACAACTTGCCTGTGGCTCTGTCACATGTCGTGTTGCTCAAAGCCTCGGTTTCCACGAACCTCCCGACCGCACGACACGAGGACTCGTGTCCTGAAAATCACGTGTGGCTTCCTCACTCGGATTATTCTCCCGCACGGGCCAAGGGCTCCACATGAAATGTTTCCAGATTAGAGAGTGTTGTGGGGGAATGCACATATTTTTAGCAAATACATATTTAAGGACTCATAAAAGTAGAATTTTAAAATTATTTCGCAAGAAAATCTGCCGGTCTCATCTAGTTTTGCTAGCAAGAAAATGGAGATATGTTCTTTATTCTTTAACAGACACACACACACACACACACACACACACACACACACACACACACATGGCCTTTTTGATCAAAAGCTGTTTATCTGGGAAAATGGTGCAAGGCATTCTGAGATTTGAGAAAAGGTCCCCCTACAATCTTATGATGGGTAACTTTATGTGTCAATTTGACTAAGCCAGGGGATGTCACATCCAGGTGTGTCTGTAAAGTGCTTCCAGAAAAGGTTGGCATTTGAATCGGGGGACCGAGTAAAGCAGTTGGCCTCTTCCAGGCTGTCCACAGCCTGAGGAGGACAAAGGCTGGGGAGCATGACTTCTCTCTGGCCTCACTGCTGAGCTGGAACCTGGGGCTGCTGCCCGCAGCAGCTTGGTCCTCAGGCCTTCCCAGCCACTTACCCCAGACCTACCCCGGGCCTCCACTGCTATCTCTGACGCACGGGCCTCCCAGCCACAACCTTGGCCTGCCCGAGACCACAGCTCAGAGAAGGCCAACCACGGGACGTCTCGGCCCCCGCGGTCACGTGAGCCCACGCTGGGCAATAAATCTCTTTAGATGGGTAGATATAGAATAGATAGATAGATAGATAGATAGATAGATAGATAGATAGATAGATAATAGATAGATAGATAGATGATAGATAGATAGATAGATAGATAGATAGATGATAGATAGATAGCTAGACAGCTAGCTAGCTAGCTAGCTAGCTAGATAGCTAGCTAGATAGATAGATAGATAGATAGATAGATAGATAGATAGATAGATGATAGATAGATAGATGATAGATAGATAGATAGACGGACAGATGGATGGATGGATGATAGGCAGATGATAGATGATAGACAGACAGATGGATGAATGAAGGTGGAACAATTGGGAACCTCAGACTTCCATTTAGGACTAAGAGGCTTCCTTCATTTCAACTAATATCTCCATTTTTATCTGTCAGCATTAAGAAAAGAGAAAGATTATCCATTCGAAAGCAGCTGCCATCCAATTTAACACTTGGCTCCGAGTAATAAATCATATCACAGATTTTATTGACAACCCCTGGGACACTGTCTCTCCAATGACACTTGGCATGACCTTTAACTCCACATGGTTTCAAAGAGGTTCAAGCACAGCGATTCAGAAGCTGCCGCCTCCCCGTGCTCGGCACGTCCCGGCTGACGGGAGGAAGTGACAAGCACACTATGGAAAGGGCACACTTTGCGTGAAATACAATTACGGGTGATTAAGTGTCATCCAAATTCTCGTGTATAACACGGCCTAATTTTAACACGCAGATTTGAAATCCAATTGAGCCGAATTTCCTTTCTCAAGAGTTTATTATCGCTGCATTTCCTCCCAAAGAAAAATCCAGTGTTCTCTAATGCATTTTGTGTAAACACAGTTCTAACACCACAGCACATTCCGTTAAATGTCAGAAGAATTTAGAGCCTCGTCGTTGAGAATCACAAGCTCAGGATGTTACAAGTATTTAGGTCTCTGGAAACTTTAATAACTGACGAGTGTGAAAATCTTTTAGAAGTCTCTATTTGGCTGTAGAATACAATGTGATCACCAGTTTATTAAAAGAAACCAGTCATTATGCAATGTGAGACGCAGGGAAGATTCAAGATGCTTTTGCTTTGCTGCCATGCGAGCATTTATGCTCCTATAGTCTCATGCACTTCAAGAACGTAAGCATTTATTCTCATGCGTTCACTCGCCGCGCTAAACTGCAATGCCTGTACAGCTGTTAAAATAATTTGCTGTCTCGCTTTATCCCGCAAGCACTTCAGCAGCGAAGGAGAAACAGAGGCAGGATTTTATTCAGGAGGCGGAGACTTCAAAGGCGTTCAATTCAGGTTAAATGACTGACACATGTGCACGTGCAGGATTTTATAAAATATAAAATATATATATATTTTATATATATAAATTATATATTTATAATTTAATATATAAATATACAAATTATATATTTATAATTTATATATATAATTTAATTTATATTTATATATTTAATTTAAATATATATTTTTTAAATTTAAATACACACACACACACTAAGAATGTCCTCTGTTTGCCACGCCCTCAACAAGGCTTTAAATACAGAAAATAAACACAAATATTCCTGCTCTTACAGAGCTCACGATTCAGTGAGTACATCAACAAATGAAGCTCCTAAACACAACCAAAGCCGACAGTTGGAACTCGCGTGGATCAGATATTTGTTATATGTTCTATGTGTAAGCTCAGCGATAGAATTAATCTGAGAAAGCTTTTGAGAAGGGGGTAAGGTTTGAATCCAAATATCAAAAGAAAAGAGACAAGATTTGGAAGGCAAAATTGGAGCAGGCAAATTGCGAACCACCTATAGCTTGGGCTATATTATATGTTAGGGAAGCCAGAGAGTTGTATGCAGAAGGCCAGTCTCTGAACATTTATTTCTGGAGTTGAATGCCTGAGAAAAGGTTTAACAGGAGATGATAAAAGGCACAAACTCTCAGTTCATAAAAGCTCCTGCTTTATAAATCTCAACCTCTGTCCTATTTCCTGAATAATTATTGCTGTTTTTGACAGCAAGATGTAGAGAAAGAACATGTTTTAGAGTTAATTTAGTGAATAGGACCCCGGAGAGGTAAATCTGTGTCTCCCTTCCTCCTCTGAAAAACAGACCAACGTTTCTAATACACGAGATAACTCTGAGAATTAAGTGGACTGACGTGGGTACGGATCCTCGCAGCCGGCAGAGCGCTCCATCCCTACAACGCCCTGAACAAACGTTAACTCCTCTACTTCCCCAGCTCGAGTTCCCCAAGCATGTGGCGCACAGAACATTCTTACAGCCTGATTTCACCGATATCATAAAACGCTGGAACGTAACGATATTTGAAGACATGGCTTTTGTGTTTGAGATTCACTCTGCTCAGATAAAAGGAGATTCTCCAGCTTATGAGTTTTTTATAAGTCTGCTTTGCAGGAGTCCCCGTAGAAGTCACATAAAGCGAATCTCACACGGCTTGACTGCGATCGAAGGCGCGTGGCCCTCTGTGGGGGCCGGGGAGCTAGGGGAGTAAAAAGCTTCTAAGCCAAGGTCCCCCCCCCCCGGGAGTCCGGGAGTAGGTGCCAGGGAAGACTACAAAGAGGGGTGACGTGCTCTTGTCCTCCCCGCCTCCCCAGAAAGCAGTGCAGACCTTCTGCAGCGGTGCAGGATTTTATATATATTTATACATATATTTGTTTCAGATGCATAGGGTTTTAATGAGACTTTTTATGCCTTTAAGCGCAGGTGTTGGGCCTCAGCGAAAACGGGGGTGTCCCGCCACGAGGGCACAAAAGCTGCGTTCGAGAACCAATGCGGCCACCACCGCAGTGACCCGTCGGCAGCTGGGACTTCAGGCGCAGGGCATGGGGACCAGGGGAGGAGCCGCAAGACGATGGATGATGAAAGCATTCGGGGCCGCCGGGGTCGCCGGCACTCTTAACGCATGTGTGGCGTCTCAGAGACCCCCGAACAAGGAGCTGCAGCTACAGCGCTCGCCTGTGTCCTGAAGGCTCCTCCAATCCAACGCGACAAACGTCTGTGAAACACGGCGTTTCCTGCGCCTCTGTCGTGAGACTTCTTTTACTCGATCGCTTCATTCCTAATATGCCCTCTGATTTAATACTCCTTTTTGCCTTGTCATTTAAGCATTCACGCGATTACACCCTCCTTTATCTGCCCTTGTCCCCCCACGTGTAGTTAAAATGCTATGAGTTCAGCGTTTCCCTGCAACCGAGTCCGGCCCGCCCGATGGTGACACAGCTGCTTCCCACGCTGGCTTCCTCCGGCGACCGCATGCTTTGCTGAAAGGCCAGCTCCTTCTCCAAAAACTCCATTCCCCAAATTCCCGGATGCTTTTGCCAGCCATTTATCTCACAAACCCACTCAGTGCGACTCAGTAGGTCACTGCTATCATTCACTCACCACCCATTCACTCACTCACTCCTTCATTCATTCCTTCACCCACTCACCCAGTACTGATGACTGGTTGTAGGGCGGGCTCTCAGCTAGGAGCTGGGATCAGAGGGCCTGACTCATGGAGCGGGCAGTCTGCGGCTCTGTTCAGTGACTAGGGGCATCCCACAGGGGGCCACCCCGCCCTGGCAGCCTGCCATGGAGACCAAGGAGCAGGCCGGAAGGGTGTGCGCCCAGGAAGCCATACTGTGCGTGCAGACAGGAGTTTCGCCCCAGTCCTGGGATCCTGGGGGGAGTCATTGTACCTTCTGACCTTCAGTTCCCTCAGGGATAATTATAGGAACTTCATGGGCTTGGCACCAGGGGCCTAACGTTAACTCAGGTGAAGCGCATGACCCGGACGGGTCAGCCCTCCAGCTATTATGATGTCGTCAGGATATTTTTCGGCTGAGGACTTGATGCTTCTTTAGGCCCGGCGGTGGGGTGACAGACGGCCGGCCCCCATCCAGCTGCCACCACTCATAGCAAGCATGCCTGCCATACTTCCACGCCATAACGGTGGTTAAAAATAGTTTTGTTCCCCACGGGACAAAGCCAGCTAAGTCCGTGCACCTGTGCCCGCCCATCCCACCGGACAAACCCGGCCGGAGCCCTGACGACAGGCGCAGCAAACGGGTTTTGTCCCTACTTGGGCTCCCGCGTGTCTGCGCCGCGGAAGAAAGACGCCTTGGGGTGACCATGTCCGTTGAGAAGGGGAGCCGGCTCCGCAGACCGGAGCGGAGCTGGGAAACCGCGTTTGTCGCCCTTGTGTGTTATCGGCTCTTAGAAATCAATCGCGATTTTTAAAAAGGTTTTAAAGAGTCGCGAGAGGGGCTGCCTGGCTTCACGGTCCTGCCCCGTGTGAGCACTCTGAGGGCGGGAGGGGCCGGAGGGGTGGGGCAGGGGGTGGCGTGGCAGGGACAGAGGACGGTCCGGCCCCGCCCCAGGCCCCAAGCCGGGCTCTTTGTTCTAAAATTAGAATGTCCTTGGCATGCCTGGCCGTTTACTGTCCCGCACTGTATCTCTCTTCTATGCACCGTGGGTGTGTTTATCTCCATTTACAGAGATAGTTTAAAAAATCTTAACATGCAGAGTGCTTTGGCCAGCCTCAGCCTGACGACTGACGATGTGGGGGACCCCTCCAGCATCTCGCTGGGGTCCACAAGGAGCCCAATAGTCCCAAGTCTCACGCTGGATTCCTAATGCCCCGAGAGGGAGTCGGGTCTTGGTCAGCTGCCTTCCCCCACGGTCCAGCTGGTGCAGAGCTCTGCTCCCCGCCCCCCGGGTCGCATAGAGCCACG